>OVAN01003100.1:0-30435 GCA_900406275.1 Anastatica hierochuntica
TCTCTCACTACTCTCCAACATTCTCCAACACACAAGGTTAGTATTTAAATTACTTTTTTTTTAGTTAGTTAATAGTTAGTATTTTAGTTAGGATATTAGTTAGGATACCTAAGGAATGTAGTTAGGTTATTTAAATGGGAATTAGATAAAAAAATTGAATATTTTAGTTTTAAGAATATTAATGACATGATTAATTGTTAAATTTATATAAATTTAAATAAACAATTTATAAAATTATAAAAAATTAATAAATAATAATTAAATTTTTTTATTAACTGCAAAATATATATTTCAAAAATATAGATGGAATCGAACTCTTATCAGACTTATCTACACCATTCACAGAGGTCTAAGCCTGGTTCGAGTTTAGGATAAGTCCCGAACTCCTTCTCATCTACCGGATTTCCGCGGCATCCCGAATCTTCGCATCAGGCCCCACCGGATCCGACGCCACCTGTAACGCCGATTACGCTCGACATTCTACTTCGAAGTCTGGGTCGGGCTTCTTTGCCGCTGATACACCCCGAGCGACCTGCTGGAACACTTCGGTAAGTCCAAATAATTTATTTATTTTAATTTTATTTTAATATATATGTTTTGCACTAATGATTTAATATTTTTTTGGTTCGACAACGATGGCTGCGTCGCTAAAACCATTTGGAAGATTCTCGAGCGGGACTACACTTCGCCCTACACTAGCTGGAAAAAGACTTCGCGAGTCGCTGTCGATGAGTGGTCATCTCTTTTGCGGTAATTTGTTTTTTAATTTCATTTTCCTACTTAAAAGTAATTATTTTTATCTACTATTTTTTTTAATTTTTAGCAAACTTACAATTGGGATTACTCGCAGACGGAGAAGGTTCGAGATGAGTTTGAGAAAAAAGTCAAAGCGCGGCTCCCAGATCAAGTCGACCGCTGGAAGTCGAAGTGGAAGAAAACCCTGATCAGGCGAAGCCTAGGTGGATGGACCTGGCCGTTTGGCCCGGCCTAGTCGCGTATTGGACGACGGAAACGCACAAGGCGAAGAGGTACTGCTGTATTACGGCCCGAAAGAATCCGGAGACTCAGCAGAATGATGCGACCCACCGGGCCGGGCAGCACTCATCCAGGACGAAAGCCCGAAAAATTGTAATTTTTTTTTATTATTAATTAGTATATAAAATATTAAATTTCATACGGTAGTTATAATTGCTGAATTTGAAAAATAAGGCCAACGCTACACACTCCGAGGCAGTCGATTTCCTAGTTGTTCTACAATAGACGAAGCAGAGGACCAACCACACTTGGGTAGATGCGAAGTCTGAGAGCCTCTACAACGAGGTTACAACGAGGTCAGAACAAGAATTGATGCAACCGAGATAGAGATTGCCATGGACAGCCCAGATAGCTCGGTACAATCCACGGGTCTGTCGTAGTTCGAGAAGAACCGCATTTTCGCCGAGGTTAGTAGTCATATAGTATTGAATAAAAAATAATACGAATAATTTTTTAAATATTAAAATTTCTTTATTTATTATATTTTGTACCTCGCTCCCTGGTCGAAAGGCCGGTTCTTTGGCGTTGGTTCGCTGCAGTCAGATGTGTCCTCAGTTGCGTTGGGTGTTCAGCGTCCGCGACACCCAGTCCGAGCTTTAGGCGGAGCTGCAGCAGACTAAGTATTTGTTAGGGGCGACGCAGTCTGAGTTAACCATTGTCAAACAGAAAGTTGAATCTTATTATGTGCTTTTCGATTTTATGGCGGAATCAAACCCTGAGTTCGCAACCTTCTATGCCCGGACGCAGCAACAACATCAGAAGAAGTGGGAACAACAGGAGCAGCAACCACATAACCAAAATTATCGCAGCCACAGAACAATTAGATTTAGGTTTTTTTTAAATAAAAATTTAAAATATTAAAAATATTGCAAATGTTTTTTTAATTTTCTTTTAAAAATATTTTAAATTAAAAAAATTTAATTGTTTTCATATTTACATTTTTAAAAACAATTTTTAAATATTTTCTGGAAATTGCGAGTAGACCCTCACAAATTCCAAGCAAATGATTTGCTAGGAATTTGCGAGAGACCACTCGCAATTTCCAAGAAAATTTTTGCTAGAAAATTGGTCTCTCACAATTTCCTACCAAAATTTTGCTAGTGTTTTGTTATCGCAGTTCACTCACAAATATACAGTCGCAGTTCACTCGCAATATTGCGGGGAACTAGCGTGTATATATGGTACTCGCAAATTTGTGAGTAATCTGCGAGTAAAAATGATTTGCAAGAAACGTATTGCGATGGGATGGTTTTACTCGCAAATTCCTCGCAAATCATGATTTGCGAGGAACTTGCGAGAAAAATGTTCCTCGCAAATCAGCCTTTTTCTTGTAGTGCATGCAGCGTTGGAATGTCCCTGGTGCATTGTATAATGATAAGGAATTTTGTTTCTTTCAAGTTTAATCACGAACTAAACTCCTATGCCTCAAGATTAAGGCTAGTAGTTGTAGTAAATGGGTTATCAAACCACGAGGGGCAAAGTCTACACACTTAGCTTTAAAGATAAGTTTAATTAATCTAAGCCTAATCTAGATAGCGGTTTGAACAATTCAATAAACAAAACAAGCAAAGAAATTAACAATATAAAACTAAGCAATAAACGAACTAGATAAGATGAGATGAAGAAATGGATAAATGTGGTTCATGAGCAAGACGCATGACTAGGTAGACTAAATATGACTGAGATGCAAGGGTCAATAATGAAAACTCCATTCAAGGGCAGGGCAAGAGCTCAATTAGTTCACTCCCGTGATCCTAATCCATTTGAAAAATTATAAATCAATTCAATCTCCCGATAATGATATAAAATCCATCAATCCTTAAATACAAGCCGAAACACCCACTAAACACCTTGATCATCTATTCCCATAGGCCAAGTATGTTTAGCAATCCTAAAGTTCTCTTAGGCAGTTCATCAAACACCTTCCGGGTGTGAAAGCCTTAAGTTCTACAAATTGAATGATCAAATCAAATCTAGCATTAAATGCTCCTTAATCATGTGAATCTAATAGGATCCAACCATTTTCAATCTAAATCAATACTTAGATCTACTCTAATCTACCTAACCCATAAACCACAAATGAAACTACTCACTAATCATAACTCTAAAACATGTATAAACATGATCTAAAGCCATAATCATGATAAGAAACGAAGATAAGATGGAAAAGATTAAAACTATTAATTAAAAAGCAAGGATTCAACAAAGATGAAAGTTGGATCAACAAAGCTAAAGAGTAGATAAAAACTTAGGGTTATTTGAGTGAAAATGACTAGTATATATACAAAATAAGAAACTGGTTGGGTCGACCCGGGACAAACCGGGTCGAACCATGGATCAAACAGGAGGGGCTGGCGGTCTGAGAGTGTGTTGTAGACCGCCAGCCAGGGCAGCTTGGACTGCCAGGAGGGAGCTGGAGAGGGCTGTCGGTCTGGCTTATGTGTTGTTGACCGCCAGCTAGGTTGGCTTGGACCGCCAGGGCTTATAGAGGGTTGGCTGGCGGTCGTTCTGAAGGTTGTGGACCGCCAACCAGACTTGCCTAGACCGCCATTCGAGTCGTTCTTGCATTCGAGTCCCCGGGTTGATCCGTTATCATTAAGGCAACCTAAAATAGGGTAGAAACAAGGAGAAGAATGTACAAATGCATCTCCTAAGATATCTATATGATAGTTCCTAATTAAGATTCTAAAAACAACTCAAAGTGATCTAAAAAGTTCTAAAATGCAAAGAAAACTCTACTAAACTCTAGCCTATAATATACAAAATACGTAAACATCAACTCCCGCGGACTTGCCTTTTACTTGTCTTCAAGCGAACTACAAAACTCAAATCGGGAGGAGAGGTTTGTAGGCGAGGACTCATAATCTAAAGGAAAGGCGAAGGTGATTGAACCGAGATCCTTAGGGAGAAGTAGCTTATAGCAAGAGTCTACTCTAGTCTTTCGTACTTTGCCATAGCCATTCCAAGCCCCAATCTACTCTTACCTTTTGAACCTAAGCAAACTCCTCCCATCAAAACACACATGACTCTTTACCTTTCATTAGATTATCGATTTGGTGCGGTTCTTATTATAGACAATAAATCTATGTCAATCGGCTTGGTAAAGAAAAGTGGCTTTTGTGGTGATATGATGGCTGATTTATTTTTCATTTTGGGTTCACACTCATAGAAAACATGAAATGTTATCATTACGCAAAAGCGAGGAAGAAAGGGACCAATTGGTGTATACAATTTTCCGTTCATTCTACCCAAAATTCTCAAGCTTTAAGCCATCTAATCTAGCCCGGATGTCTTGCTTTCCCATCTCTCACCACTTCCAAAGACTTCCTCCGAGAAATTTTCTCTTTTAAACACAATAACCACTTCAACTTATCATTGCTTCGAAACATATGACACCCTTTTGATTTCTTAGCTCTTTTATTCACATACTTAACCCACTATTACTTATAATATTTGAATTTCTCTCTTTCTCAACCACGGAGGATATTCTTTCTTTGGCTACACTAGAGCTTTCTTTTTAAGTCTTTTCTATCACAAGACTCTTTCCTTTTAAGCATAACGCCGATTTCATCACTCTTTTTCTTAACCCCTTTTTATCTCAACTTATTCACACCAAGAATCTCTCTTTCTTTTAATTTCCCAATTCCTTCCTATTCTACCTAGTCTCTTAACCTTTAAAATTGAAAGGCAAGCCTAAGAACGAAAGATAGATCATTTTTCGTTCCCAATACTTACAAGATTTTGCACATGACACAATGTAGAAAATCAAACTCACTCAAGAAACATATGAATGGCTTGAAAGGAAAGGGTAAGGTCAAGGTGTGGAACCGTCCTAAAAATGAAGATGACTACTAGGGATGAGTGGCAAACATGAAGAAGGGATGATAAGAAGAAATGCAACTACATGCTTCTTTTTGGTTGTTTTTTCAAAACTTTTCAAATTTTTTTGGTTTCTTTCTAAGCCATAACTATTAACAATGCATACTATTCTATATAAGACTCAAAGAAATGAAATAAGAAAAACAACTTAAGAAAGCACATTAGGAAACATTCTCCTTCCCCGGACTTACTCATCACCGTCTCAGTGATTGAATAAAATTCGACAAAAGAGACCAATAGCCTCAAATGCAAGAAAATAAAAGAAATGATGGTATGCACAATGGAGAAAGTGTTGTTACCTTGTTTTAAAAGGTTGGAGAACCCGCAGATTACTCTGTTTCAATAGAATATGAGTCGTTGCTTGCGGTTGATGTGGGTGATCTCCTCCTTCTTCTTTGTCTCCGCGGCTAATAGGATGAGTGTCTTGATGGTTCGTAAACCACCAATGCGCTTGGAGTTCCACCAAAAGAATGTCTTCCGCCTTCCTGGACATCGACTCCTTCCTCACGGTGCTCTTTTTGGGCTCTCGAGGATTCTTCACCCGCAAGTTTGTTGGTAAGCACATTCACTTGCTTCTTTAATGTTTTCACTTGACCCTTCAAGCTCTTAGCTACCTTGACAAGTTTGTGGATTGTCCTATCTTGCCATTTGTTCCATTTTTACATGAGCTTGAGCTTGTCATGCACGTACATCATTCCTTTTAAGGATGATGGTCCATCGAACGGGTCAATGTGGTAGCGGTGAGAGCCATATACCTCTTCTTCATCACTCGAGCCTTATTCTTCATTACCTGAGTTCTCTGATTGTTGAGCTTTACCCTTAGCTCTAGAATTCCACATGGAAGATTGCTCCTTGGGGTCTTAGGAACCATCTTGCGGCTTTAAAGCGATGATCTCGCGATTTTGAAGGTTTGTCGCCTCAAGGTTGGGTAAGAAGAACTTACGGTTGTCATGCATGATGTATGAGTATTGAGAGCCCACGACGCCACCTAAGAACCGTGAAGTGGTTAGGTAAGCCATATCAATAAACAAGGAAGGTTCTTCATCGGTAGAAAAGTTGATCCTCGAGCCCTTGTTGGCGAAGTACTTCAAGATTGGGTTAACGATCCCTCCAACCATCAATTGGGCATTCGCATACTTTAACTTGTATAGTGTGGTTCGGACATCCACTAGATGCAAAAGCAAGGCTCCATTATCCGAAGCTCTTGAGGTTCAAAAAGATGGCAATTTCCCGTGATGATTGGTGTGACTCCTCTCAATAGGAAATACATATCACTCGTATTGATCTTCCCTGCTTCCCTTCTTGGGAAAAATGTATTTGCAAGGCACTTGTGAACATATCGAAGGGCCGAGTGGCAGATCTTTGACGCTTTGATACCCGCCTTATACTCACCGAACCCGATATTCTTCCACATGTTTCTATCCACGTCTTCAATCTTCGGTATGATCGGGTTCTTTCTTTTCTCAAAGTTTAACAATGCGCTCAACCCGGTGGTATTCCATTCGATATCTTCATCTCCAATCACACATCAAAATTTCCCACTTTCTATGTCGTATTCCAAAGTGGAAAGAAACTCATATGTGAGTGATTAGTGACCCGATCCTTCGCGGAAGAAGAATTTTCCAACTCCCATATGGCGGGATGTCGTGTTAACATCATTAAAAATGCCGAGGTTTATCAAAGTTATAGTACTTGCCCATCTTGTCGAAACCCATTTCTTTTTCATCAAAGCGTTGTAGAGTTGTTTCGCGGGTGGTTCTTGCGATTTTCGTGGTCTCTCCGCTTCATTAGTCGTGGGCTCTGTCGCAGGTGTCTTGGTGGCCTTTCTCCTCCTTTCCAAGGGAGAGACATCCTCACTCACTTCTTCGTCACTTCCCGCATCATGAAGATCAAGTTCCGACTTGGTTTTTGTGCTATTTGCTTGTCCTTAGCTCTCTTTGGCTGATCACTCAAGCTTGTATCACCTACCGCTCTCCGCGGGTTTGATGCTCCTTTTTGTTTTTTTGCTCTTGTGTTTGTCATTGTACATTCAACGATAGAAATTGGCTAAGTTAGTTCTTTATTGAAATAGAACTAATGGATGTCTAAATCATTGTGTAAATCAACAAAAACTTTCATCGCACCTAAAAACTATCCTCAACTTAGCAACTTCTACTTCATTCAACATTCTTTCATAAGTACAAAGATCATCACAACACATTAAAGCGAAGCATTGACACTAATTTGCGATCTCAATATCAACTCAAAAACACCATAGCAATGAGAATTCACCAAATGAAAACCTTATAAAAGGACTTAGAAATTTTCCAAAATTTCACCTTCTTGAAATTTCTAAAACTTGAACTAGTGGCTAAATCCTTTAGTTCTCTTTTGAAAAAATGGTTCTTATAACCTCATAAACTCAATGAAATCAAAATCTCTAATTTTCTTTTACTTTCAAATTTCTCTTAATTTCTCAAGAACCCTAAACTTTTGATTTCAAAAATCAAGCAAAAGATTTGGGAGAGATTGGTGAACTTTTGAGTTTGAAGTTTGAAAATTTTCTTGGTATGAAGAAGAAGAAAACGATGGAGAAGAGAGAGAGTGTTTTGTGTTTGTGGGGTTGTTTTAGAAATAAATGTGTGTTTAAAAAATTTTAAAAATCGCAAATCAACCCCTCAAAAATCGAAAATTACACAAAAAACCCACTTACGTTGAAGGTTGGCGGTCTATTGGCGGGTTATAGATCGCCAGCCAGACCTTAGTTGACCGCCAGTGGTGCGTGCTAGAGGGCTGGCGGTCTGGTGGCAGGTTGTGGACCGCCACCAGACCCTGGTGGTGCGCCAGCTCTGGTCTGGAGAAGGCTGGCGGGCGTATGGCATGTTTCAGACCGCCAGACAGTCCCTCCTGGACCGCCAGTCATCTCTGAGACCCTTCTTTCGGCTTCCCATTCACCTATTCACAAGAACAAATCAAAGAATGACCTAAAATCATTAGTGTAAGGAAATATCGAGACTAATATGTACAAGGATACTATGGGATTGCCTCCCATGCGCTTGTTTAACGTCATTAAGCTTGACGGTGCTAATGCTTAAGCATTCTCGGGGTCCGAAAAGGGAATTTTGTTGTCTTCCTCTATCTTTTCATCAACAAGGTATGGCTTCCACCTTTGGCCATTAACCTTGAAATCGCCCCCATCCTTGTTCCAAAGAACGATGGTACCATATGGTCTTACTTCCTTGATCTTCAAGGGATCAGACCATCTTGACTTAAATTTTCCGGGGAATAATTTCAACTAGGAATTGAATACAAAAACTTGGTCGCCTTCCTTGAAGTTCTTCTTGATGAGCTTCTTGTCATGAAAAGCTTTTGTCCGCTCTTTGTATATCCTCAAAATCTCATACGCGTCTAGTCTCCATTCATCGAGTTCTTCTAGTTGAACCATACGTTTTTCCGAAGCCAGCTTGATATCGAAATTGAGCATTTTTGTAGCCCATAAGGCTTTGTATTTCCAACTCAACTGGTAGATGACAAGCTTTACCATAGAGAAGGTTGAAAGGAGTAGTATCGATTAGTGTCTTTAATGTTGTTCGGTAAGCCCATAAAGCATCATCTAGTTTCGTTGCCCAATCCTTCCTTGTTTTCCTAACCGTTTTCTCCAATATAGCCTTGATTTGACGGTTTGTAACTTCCACTTGGCCCGAAGTTTGAGGATGGTATAGCGTAGCTACCTTGTGCTTAACTCCATTCTTCTTTAATAAACTCTCAAACACCTTGTTGATGAAATGATATCCTCCATCGCTTATGACCACAATTGGTACACCAAATTGAGGGAAAATGATGGTTTTGAAGAGCTTGACCACTACCTTGGCATCGTTTGTCGGGGCAGGTATTGCTTCTACCCATTTAGAGACATACTCGACTGCGACAAAAATAAATTGGTTTCCATACGAAGATGGGAATGGTCCCATGAAGTCTATACCCCAAACGTCAAATAATTGAACTTCAAAAATCATGTTTTAAGGCATCTCATTATGTTTGCTAATGTTTCCTTTCCTTTGACAAGGATCACATTTAAATATAAAACGTCGTGTGTTCTTGAACATTGAGGGCCACCAAAAACCGGCTAGTAGAATCTTTTGAGCCATTTTGAACGTAGCGAAGTCACCTCCATAGCTCGAACCATGGCAATGAAACAAAACATCTTAAGCTTCATCTTTCGTAATGCACCTTCTAAAAAGACCATCGTTTCCTTTTCTATAGAGATATGGCTCATCCCAATAAAAGTGTCAGATGTTTTTATAGAATTTCTTTTCTTTCATAGCATTTCAAGCTTGGTGGCTCAACTCCACATGTGAGATAATTCATAAAATCTTCATGCCATGGAAAATTCTCCTTAATTGCCTTCACCTTTTTCATGGAGTCGTTAGCGAAATTTTCTTCAACAAAACAGTGAATGGCATTAACTTATTCCTCGGGTAATGAATCATCTATAGGCAATTTTTCATGAACCCTCAAACTTGACAAATGATTCGCTACTCCATTCTCTATTCCCTTTTTGTCTTTGATCTCAAGATCAAATTTTTGGAGAAGAAGGATCCATCTAAGTAGTCGCAGCTTTGCATCCTTCTTAGCCATCAAGTACCTCAAACCGGCATGATCCGTGTAGACTATAATCTTTGAACCAGCCAAATAAGAACGAAACTTCTCGAAGGCAAACACAATAGCCAAGAGTTCTTTCTCTGTGGTTTCATATTTAACTTGAGTATCATCCAATGTCCTACTCGCATAGTGAATGACCTGGAGCTTCTTATCAATTCTTTGTCCTAATACCGCCCCTACGGCATAGTCACTTGCATCACACATAATCTCAAATGGATGCTCTCAGTTTGGAGGTTGGACTATTGGTGCACTAACTAAAGCATCTTTTTTCCTCTTGGAAGCTCCAATAAATTCTTCATCAAAGTTAAAAGTCTTATCCTTTCATAACAACCTTGTCAATGGCCTTGCAATCTTTAAGAAGTCTTTAATGAATCTTTGATAGAACCCCGCATGTCCAAGGAAATTTCTTATCCCTTTAACCATGTTGGATGGCTCAAGCTTGAGCATGACATCTATCTTTACTTGATCTATCTCAATACCCTTATTTGAAATTTGATATCCAAGCAAGAATAAGAATGATTAGCTAATCTTTCAAGCATTTGATCAATGAATGACAATGGAAAATGATCCTTTTGAGTTGATGCATTCAACTTTCTATAATCTATGCACATCATATGATCCGTGATTGTCCTAGTTGGGATCAACTCATTGTTATCATTCTTAATTACGGTTACTTTACCTTTCTTGGGAACTACATGGACCGGGGATATCCAAGTACTATCCGATATAGGGTAGATAATCCCCTAGTCTAGTAGTTTCAAGATCTCTTTTTTCACAACCTCCTTCAAGTTAGGATTTAACCTTCTTTGGTGCTCAATTGATGATTTTGATTCGTCTTCTAGATAGATTCTATGCATGCAAAGAGAAGGAGATATGCCTTTTATATCATCGAGTGAGTAACATATGCCTAAATTTCCCTAATTTTTCTAAGAGTAATGCAACCTCATCATCATGAAATTTATCGCTTATTATGACCGGGTAAGTAGAGTTAGGACCTAGAAATGCGTACCTTAGCCCCGATGGTAGAGATTTTAGCTCCACTTTTGGTGCCTTGAGCTCGATCCAATCATCTTCCCCATTTGGTCTTGCCTTGATGATCTCTTTAGCTTGTTCAATCTCTTCACCTTCAATCAATTCCAACGTGCAAGTACTCTTCATCAAAGGCTTGCATGAGTCTAGGATCTTCTCATATCCATTCACATCCTCATTTTCGATTTCCCTCTCTTCCTTTGGCATTGTTAGAGCCAATTGTAAAGCATCTTGAGCATTCAACTCTTCTAAGTATTCATTTGCCATTTTCTCTAGAATGTCATAGTAAAACACTTGACCATCAATGGTTGGTTTCTTCAAATCCTTTGTTACATTGAAGCTAAGCGTCATATCACCCAAATGTAAATCGATCAAGCCTTTCTTGACATTAATGATTGCTCCAACGATGGAGAGGAAAGGTCTTCTTAAGATAATCGGATCGGTTGGTTCCTCTTCCATTTTAAGCACAATAAAATTGGTTGGAACCTCACAATTACCAACAACCAACTTCACATCTTCGAGCATTCCAATAGGGTACCTAATGGATCTATTCGCAAGGATCAATGCAATATTGGTCTTCTTGAAGTTAGTAAAGCCAAGCCTTTGAGAGACCGACAATGGCATCTGGGTTACTCTAGCTCCTAGATCAACCAAACATCTACCAAATCTAATTAGTCCCAAAGAGCAAGGCAATGTGAAACTACCGGGATCATACATCTTTTTGAGAGAATAATATAATTTTGAATGATATCACTACACTCATGAGTTACCACCACCTTTGACTCTTCATAAGCAAATCTCTTGGCCATTACGTCCTTAATGAATTTGGCAACAAGCGGACAATGCATAATTAAGTCTAACACCGGTAGAGTAACTTGAGCTTCTCCGAGAATGTGTTTGAACTTCTCTTGTTCTTTCTCCAGAAGTTATTTCTTGAACCTTTCTAGAAAAGGGAGTTGAGGTTCCAAAGGAAGTGGAGCGAAAGTAACCTTCTTCTTTGGTGTCTCCACACTCTTTTTCTTTTCCATAACCTCTTCCTCGATAACTATTGGTTCTTGCTCTTTTGGTTTATCGACTTCTTATTGTACCCCTGGTTCTTGGACCTTTTCAGGTCTCACATGACGTTCTAAAGTGGCTTCTCTTGGAGGTAACTCTCTTCCGCTTCTCAGTGTGACGGCACTGCAATATTCTCTTGGATCCATATCAAGCTTCCTCGGAAAAATTTCCTTTCCATGGCTCTTTGAAGAGGAAGCTACATGAGCCACTTGGTTGTCAAGAGTTTTGACATGAGCCGCTAGATTCTTAACTTTTGCATTCAAATAATTCTACACAACATCAATATTTTGATTTACATCTTCCATTTTCTTGGTCAAATCCATTGCGGCCTTGTTTTGACCCTCTAGAATTTGTTTCAATAGTACGATGTTATCATCTTCCTTGGAGGGTGTGGGTGAGCTTGCCGTGTTTGGAAATGGTGTGAAATATCCCCTTGGAGGGAAGTTCCCTCGAGGTTGACCTTGTTGCCTTTCCTTTTGAGCCAGTAGTGTTGGTCCGAAGGATTGGTTACCTCTTGATTCCAGTGGGAGGGGTTATTGTTCCAATACTTAAAATATGGGTTGTAGGATCTTGGGTAGTATCCTCCTTGTATATAACATATTTCCTCTTGATCCTCTTGGTCATCTTCAATTCTATATCCCTTACCACTTCCTACTTGATCCACAACACTAACGGGTCTTTGGTTCAACCTTGTAAGCCTATCAATTTTTTGCATTAAGTTCCTTGAATCTAGAGTCATCATGGGAATCTCCATTTCGATCTTTCCCATAGCTTTGGTCACTTTGAGCCATGTTTTTGATGAGTTGTTCCCCTTCTTTAATATCTAAATTGGTGAAGCTTCCCTTGCTTGCCGTGTCAAGGGAATTTCGTACTTTTCCAAGCAACCGCGATGGAAAATACCCAATAAAGCATCCTTAGTGACTCGTTGATGAGGGCAAGTCCTAACATAAGATTTCAATCATTCCCAAGCTTCGTAAAACGATTCATTATACCCTTGTTTGAAGCTAGTGATGTCGTTTCGGATTTTGGTCGTTTTTTACTTCAGGAAGAACTTAGTAATAAATTCCTTCTCCACTTGAGCCCAAGTAGAGACTAGTTCTGAGGAGACATTCTTCTCCCATTGAGCGGCTACATCACATAGCAAGAAGGGGAAAAGTATCATCTTGATGGTTTCCTCACTAACCCCATTCATCTTCATAGTCCTACAAAGCCTCTCAAACTAATCGAGATGGTCTAGAGGATTGTCTTCCGGTAGACCATTGAACCATTGATTTTGGACCATGTTGATGAGGCCATGTTTTATCTCCAAGTTATTGGGTAGTACCGCGGGAAATCGAATGCCGGTCCTAGCTCTTCTTTTGTAGGGTTCATCAGAAGCACCTATCCTTTGTGCTCTAAGATGCTCTTGGTTTTGAACCCCCACTCCTTGAGCTTGGTTGTTGTAACCAACATTGTCCCCTTGGTTCCCAATGTGATGAAGACCTTGGATTCTCCTTCAAAACAAAGCAAAAACAAATAAATATTTAGTGATTGGTAACTTAAGTGACTAAGTCTAAATAAACTATCTATAGCTAAATGAAAAATAATGTTTCTCCCCAGCAACGATGCCAAAACTGGATAAGGAATTTTGTTTCTTTCAAGTTTAATCCCGTACTAAACTCTTAAGACTCAAGATTAAGGCTAGTAGTTGTAGTAAATGGGTTATCGAACCACGAGGAGCAAAGTCTACACACTTAGCTCTACAGATAAGTTCATTAATCTAAGCCTAATCTAGATAGCGGCTTGAACAATTCAAAAAACAAAACACGCAAAGAAATTAAAAATATAAAACCAAGCAATAAACGAACTAGATGAGATGAGATGAAGAAATGGAGTTGTTAATGAGAAAGGCGCATGACTAGGTAGACTAAATATGACTAAGATGCAAGGGTCAACAATGAAAACGCCATTCAAGGGCAAGGCAAGAGCTCAATTAGCTCACTCCTGTGATCCTAATCCATTTGACAAATTCTAAATCAATCCAATCTCCCGATAGTGATCTAAAATCCATCAATCATTAAATACCAACCAAAACACCCACTAAACACCTTGATCATCTATTCCCATAGGCCAAGTATGTTTAGCAATCCTGAGGTTCTCTTAGGCATTTCATCAAACACCTTCCAGGAGTGAAAGCCTTAAGTTCTATAAATTGAATGATGACATGAAATCTAGCATTAAATGCTTCTTAATCATGTGAATCTAATAGGATCCAACCCTTTGCAATCTAAATCAATACTTAGATCTACTCTAATCTACCTAACCCATAAACCAAAAATGAAGCTACTCACTAATCATAACTCTAAAACATGTATAAACATGATCTATAGCCATAATCATGATGAGAAAAGAAGATAAGATGAAAAAGATTAAAACTTTTAATTAAAAAGAAAGGATTCAACAAAGATCAAAGTTGGATCTACAAAACTAAAGAGAGGAGAAAAACTTAGGGTTCTTAGAGTGAAAATGACTAGTATTTATACAAGATAAGAAACTGGTCAAGTCGACCCGAGACAAACCGGGTCGAACCATGGATCAATTTGCTTTGTAGGTGGGGTTGGCGGTCTGGGAGTGCGTTGTAGACCGCCAGCGAAGGCAGCTTGGACCGCCAGGAGGGAGCTGGAGAGGGCTGGCGGTCTGGCTTATGCGTTGTAGACTGCCAGCCAGGCTGGCTTGGACCGCAAGAGCTTCTGGAGGGCTGGCTGACGGTCATTATGAAGGTTGTGGACCGCCAACCAGATTGGCCTTGACTGCCAACTTCTCTTGCTTGGTTCTAAATGTGTCCGTTCTTGCTTTCGAGTCCCCGGGTTCATCCGTTATCATCAAGGCAACCTGAAATAGGGTAGAAAAGAGGAGAAGAATGTACAAATGCATCTCCTAAGACATCTATATATTAGTTCCTAATTAAGACTTGAAAAACAACTCAAAGTGATCTAAAAAGTTCTAAAATGCAAAGAAAACTCTTCGAAACTCTAGGCTATAATATGCAAAATACGTAAACATCACATAACCCAAATGGCATTCTCTGGTAAGCATATGTCTCGTAAGGATGGATGAGAATCTGAAGGAAATCTGAATAACCATCAAGAAAGCAATAATAAGGATGATTAGCAAGTCTCTCAAGCATTTGATAAATGAAAGGAAGGGGAAAGTGATCCTTTCTAGTGGCTAAGTTCAACAATTTGTATTCTATGCACATCATTTGGCATATGATTGTCTTGGTGGGAATGAGCTCATTCTTCTCATTTGTGATGACAGTGATCCCACCTTTCTTTGGTATTACATGAACTGAACTCACCCAGGTGCTATCAGAGATGGGATAAATCACACCTGCACACAAAAGTTTCATAATCTCCTTCTTAACAACTTCCATCAGTTTTGGATTGAGTCTCCTTTGATGTTCAATGGAGAAATACCTGTGATATCATCTAAAAAAATACCCCAACGCTTTTCGATACTTCCTAAACTTAGAAAGAACTAAGGCAATCTCAGCATTATTCAAGTTAGCGTTGACTATCACATGATATGTAGAATTGGAGCCCAAGAAAACGTACCTCATTCTTGCAGGCATAGGCTTGAGCTCGAGTTTTGGAGCTTTTAGCTCGCTCCAATCAAACTCTGAACTCGCCACAAGAGTAGTATATGTACAAGATGATGTCTCCTCGATCTTGATGTATGCGACCTTCTTTTCAATTATTGGTGCCAAGTCCAGCAAACCGACAACCTCATATGTGTCTTCATTCACAAACTTGTATTCGCTTTAAAACTGAGTCAAAGCAACTCGTAGTGGGTCCTCTGTGTACAGCTCTTTAGTAGACTTTTCAAATTCTTTTGTGAGTGTATCTACCTAGAAGGTGTATCCATCAATGGTGGGCTTCTTCATAGATTTCTCAATATTGATGAATCTCATGGTCAACTTCCCGAGATTAAGATCAATTTGATCGTTCTGCACATCAATCATTACTCTAGTAGTGGATAAGAGTGGTCTACCTAAGATAATAGGATCTTTGGGTTCTTCTTCAAGCTCTAAGACTATGAAATCTCTGTATATGTAGCCTTCTCCAACTCCGACGAGAATGTTGTAGAGAACTCCCACTGGCCGTCGAATCGATCTGTCATCTAGCACTTGAGACATCCTGGTGGGCTAGTAGTTGATCATGTTCAGCCTCTGAGACACTAAAAAAGGCATGACACTAACTCCTAATCCCAAATCACACTGACATCTCTCAAATGTAAGAGATCCAATCTTGCACGGCAATACGAAAGGTCCATGATCCTCTTGTTTCTCAGGTACGATGTTCTGAAGAACCGCACTACATTCTGCAATAAGCATAAAGACTCCCTGCTCTAGTGTCATCTTATAAGAAAGAATCTCCTTCTTGTACCGTTTAAGAGATTGTACCATCTTAACTGCCTCGACGAAAGCCAATATAACGTGTAACTCGCCAAATAGATTCTTCGACTTCTCATACTCACACTCTTTGACTTCCTGCCGTGGTCTCGAAGGATAAGGGACCTTAGAAACATAAGGCAGTGGTAGAACATACTCGTTTTCAACGTATGCGAGATTCTGAATGACCTTTGGTAATTTGGTCTCTACGTCGTGCCCTGGGTCGATCGATCCTTTCCATTCCACCAGAAAGGGCATCTGCAATTGCACAGGATTGATCAATCGATTCACTGGATCAATTTATCCTTTCCACTCTGCCCTTGTCAATAGTTTTTCATTTCTCAATGTGATTGCATTGTAGTACTCTTTGAGGTTCTTTTTCGGTTTGCCTAGAATGACACCCGACGGGGCTCTGTTGCTTGTAGAAGTTTGAGCAGCTTGTGTTTCCAGCAACTTCATATGAGTAATCAATGTTTCGAACTTCCCATTGAGATCATTGTACATGTTGTCCAATTTCTTATTGATGTATGCCACGAACTTGATCTGATTCTCCGACACTTGCAGTAGCATTTTCTTCAGATCACTATCTTGAGATGATGTAGATGACTGACCCTGGTTCTGATTCTGGTAACCTGACTGGTAGTTGTTCCTGAAACCCCATGAACCATATTGTTGCTTCTGTTGATACCCATTGTTCCCAAAACCTTTGTTCTAATTTTGATTCTTACTTTGATACCCTGGATTGAAGACACTTGAGTTCTCACCAAAGGGCTTGTTGTGAAACTGGTTATGTTGATTAAAAGCTTTGTTTCCATAGTTTCCCTAACCTCCAATGTAATTCACGTCTGCTTGATTATCGTTGAGCTCTTCAGCTATGAACTCTTGGTTCATTTGTCCAAATTTGTGCTCTTGGAACATGGGTCCAACGGTTTGTTCACCAACATAGTGTACTCCTTTCTGGTCTCTTCTCATCAGCTCATCCAGCTTTGACTGCAAATCATCGTTCCTCTTTGAATCAATGGCCACACTTCCTCTACCTCGATCAAAAACTGACATACTGTTTGTTGGGCTACTTCCATATTGTTCACCAACGTGTAAGCCTCTCACACATTTTTTGACATAAAATCACCATTACTGGCAGTGTCCATGGCGTTCTGATACTTCTCCTCAACTCCATTGTAGAAAATGTTAAGGAAATTCAAGTTTGTGAAGCCATGATGTGAGCATTAATTAATGTACTCTTTGAATCTATCTTAGTTGCATGGAAACTTTATGTGCCTAATTGCTGAAATCCAGTGATCTTGTTTCTGAGAGACATAGACATGGATTTTGTAAAGAAGTTCCCCCAAGAAAGCTACATTAATCTCTTTCAAAGTAGTCAAAGAGTTATGTTTGAAATCGTTGTACCATCTCATAGCCTTGTCATTGAGCGAGAAGATGAATAACCTGCACTTTAAAGCTTCAGCAGGTATTCCATTATGTTGGATGGTGTTGTTATTTGCTTCAAACTTCTCTAAGTGGTGCATTGGGTTCTCAGATGGTAACCCATTTAACTGGTTCTGTTGCACCAAATTGATGAGACTAGCCTTGATCTCAAAGTCTCTCCTTTCAATATGAGGCGGACAACCCGATTCGCATAGAAAGCCTCAGGAGTATCATATTGCACCAACGTCATCCTCTACCGAGGTTGATTCACGTTGTGTTGTCCTGCAGCTACAACATTTTGTTGGTTGTTTTGTTTAACATCATCATTAATACCACCTCAGTAGGTGGGTCGACTCCTGGAAGAACTCGAGGAAAAAGAGGATTGTTCCGGATCTGTAAGTTCTCAATGTTATCACCCATAGTGTCTTCGAAATCAGACTCCAGATTCACCTCTAGTGACTTCTCTTTCTTCTTTTGCCTATCTAGATGTCCAAGTTTCTGCTCAAACTCAAGAAGATTTGCTTTCCCATGGCTCCTAGTGTGAGGTTTGTTCATGCACCTGAAAGTACAAAAACAAAGAAGAAAAATAAGAGATTAAACAAACTAAAGTAAATGCCTTAGAAACGCAATGATACAAAGCTCTACGACGACCTATTGGTCCCCGACAATGGCGCTAAAAACTTGATAGCTCAGGTTTTCACCCAAGAAACCACTACAACCATAGAGTTAAGTACATTGTAGAGGTTCGAGATCGAATCCATAGAGACCAAAGATCACACGAAAAGCTAATGAATCACACACGGGCTAAGGACAGAAAGGAAGAGTTTGTAGAGATGCAGAATTCGCAATCAAGTAATTAGATAGTAAAGAAACAAGTGAGTAGTAAATTGATCAGAGAAAAACCCTAGGCACATGGCATTCACAGGGAAATCATTTCATCAGAATTGCAGGTTCTGTTATCAGGGAAACAATTAAGAGCCATCTTGAACTCAATTCACAAGATTATAGTTAACATATTTCCGTAGCGCTAACTATCTATGTCTAAAGATCCTAGACACTAACTTCCGTTGAGTTTTGAATCCTAATCATGCATTCTAAGCAAGATTGATTTGTTCAAAAGTTGCTTACATATCAAATTTCATTGGTCTAAGAAAATTTGCTCATTTATCTTTCTTTCATGCATTTAAACAAACACTTTCGGTGCGTTAAACAACCTAAGTTCATAAACTAGGTGACCAAGCCAATTTAAGCATTAAGAACAAAGATAAACGAAGATATATTGATAATTCCCCGATCGAACAACTTAACAATCACTGAATCATGAAATCCCAATGTTGAGAAACCCTAACCCAACTAGAAAACTACTCACACATGGAAATTAAATCAACACAAGATGAATTGGATGAAAACATAATGTATTGAAGAAAAAAAAAGAATGGAGTTCAGAATTCTTCTTCGAATCGAAGTACAAAAGTATATCTTCTCTCTAAGGTTTCAAAGCTCTCTAAAAGGTCTTAGAACTCCAAAAACAACATAATGAAAACTATATCACGTGTCTAGGTTATGTTTACAAGTATCCCGATTCAGTATTTAGTTATTCCTCACTTCAGACACTTATTTTAAAATCAGACTTTCACGACATGCCTTGGATCGATCGATCCAAGGAGTATGGATCGATCGATCTAGATCACTCTGTCTAGAAACTTCACTTCGCGATCCAACTTCTTTATGGCATTTGTCCAGAATGATCTTTAAGCTTATAAATCTGTCATATCGCGTTTTTCTACTTATTTCAAACCTATAACATGTGAAAAACACAAAGAAGAACAAACACCCAAAACAAACACATAATATTTTGGAAAAATGTCTTTTCTCGACCAAAAACGCCAATAAAACCTGCAAAATTACAATATATCAGTAAGGCAAAGAGAACATTCACAGAGAATGCATCAATGAAATCTTAATGTTTACGAATTATAATTAAGCAACGTCTAGAACTCAAAAACACTAATTTAGATCCTCTCTACTTTTGAGGTTCGGGATTCGGGATTCTATGTTTAAGTAACCAAAGGACAACGCCTTTTGGACATCCTTGTAAAAATTAAACATGCATTATATGGATTTAGGTTTCGATAAGTTCACTAAGCCAAGACGATCTACTTTCGAAGCCTCCTTGTAGTTCAGCTTGTCGAAGGTTTAGGTTCAGGTGATTTAACAAACTTTTGGAATGAAAATCTACCTATGGACATACTACTAGATGTGCGGTAGAGTAATCATGCATAAAGATCAACTAAGACAAAGACAATATGAATCACTAATAAATACTAGCAACTTATGATGACATGATCTCTTAGAGAAGTCTAAAATCTAACAAATGGATTACTCAGACATGGAGCATGAAGCAAAAAAAGTACACATGTAAGAAATCATTATTAATAAGATTAAGAGTTTATAAATCTTCTCTATAACGAAGTATGAAATGAATCTCTCCAAAGAACACTTAGAAACAATAAAGAACAATGAAAAGATCTCTCAAAGCTTTTGACGACTCTGTTTTCTCTGTAAAAATTGTGTCTCTCTATAAAAAAACGTGGCTCTCTTGATTTTAACGGCTAAAAACAAGTATTTATAATGTTGGGTCTTCTTAGATCGTCCTTGGTTAAGTTAGTTCTGACAGAATCGAAATCGGTTAAGCGAATAAAAAAATATGATACAAAATCTATCTCTGACCACGAAATATCTCTAGGACTATTCTGGGACAAAAATGAACGCTCTTCTGGTGCTGGGTTTCACACCACCCGGTCACAACACTCTAACTGCTCTGCTTGCTTCGTTTCCGAGGAAGAGAACCATGCCTTGGTTTTAACGGTTTTAACTTCTTGGTCACATCTCCAAATGACTTCAAACCACTTGCATTTGAAAGCTAACTCAAAATGATATCTTCTAACAAAGTTTTAGCTCAATCAATGAAGATAATACCTTCTTTCAAAGTGATCTTTCTGATGCTAAGAATATGTCCATATTGATAATATTCAAAACTCAAACATTTGAGCTTCTGTCTTCATGATCCATAATTTAAACTTTCTTGGAAATATGAATGAGGTCCATTTAGCACGTTTGTCCATCCTTTTAGATAATTTGACCTATTTAGTTCCTAAAAACACAAATACAAGAAAACTACCTCTAGCGGTCGAAAAATTGTTAAAAACCTGTAAATAAATAAGTAAAAATCAAAATAAAATAGTAAAATAATAGTATTATCAACTCCCCTTGAGTTAGCTTCTTGCTTGTCCTCAAGAAAAGAAATTCTAAGAAAGAAAAAGAGGTTTGAGAACGCGAAACATATCTTTTTCATCTAAAACATTGCTCAGGGTCCTCTCAGTTATCTTCATAGAACAGCACCAACCACTACAAGAAAGCAAATGAATTGAGAGGCCTCGCAATTTACTCGCAAAAGACATTTTGTGAGGAAACTGCGAGGAAACAGTGCCAGTCGCAATACGTTGGTCGCAAACCGGGATTCCTCGCAATTTCCTCACAAATTTGCGAGGAAAATATTTTGTCGCTCATTTCTCGCAATTCTGTGAGGAAACTGCGAGCAACTATTTTGTGAGAGAATTGCTAGTCAATGAACAAACGCAAATTTTGCGAGCAAATTCATGCTCTGAACCCGATATTGTTTTTCTATGATGTTTTGTTTTTTTTTTTTTTGGTTTTGAGAATTTGTGACTGAAATGGGAGAGGGTGGAGTTGTATATATAGAAAACTTTTGCTATGGATTTGCTAGGAAATTGCGAGTGTCACTTTTTGCTACGAATCTGCGAGGAAATTGCGAGTGTCACTTTTTGCTACGAATATGCGAGGATTTTGCTAGTAATTTGCGAGGAAAATTCTCCTCACAAAACTTTGTTACTCATCTGCAAAACTTGGTAACGTAAAAATTAATTATCCTCGCAAATTTCTCGCAAGTTTGCGATGGATTTGTGAGGAATAAATGTTCTCTCATTGTTTCCTCGCAATACTCTCGTGAATTTGCGAGTGAGTATTTTTCCTCGCAAATTGGTCGCTTATTTACAAGGAAATTGCGAGTATGTTGCCGAATCGCAAATTTGCAAATGAATTGTGAGGAAATGTTTCTTCAAAGTAGTTTCCTTGCAAAATCCTCGTGAATTTATGAGGTTTTCTTTTCCTTGCAAAATTTCCTCACAAAATTTCCTCGCAAATGGTCTATTTTCTTGTAGTGAACATACATAAGTTAACTTCCACATACTTTCCCTTGCTTAGAAACCATCTCGATTCGAGCCAAAATCACAAAGAAAACGACATCTCCACAACCCCTAATTATTTCAAAGGTGCGGTCTCATCGAGGGAATATTGATCTAAGAACAAGTGGCTCATACTCAAACAAGTTCCTAAACACATTAAACATTGATAAAGCAAAATCCCTTTTATATTCTTATGCTTTAGAGACTGATTTTTTGTACTTTTCTAATGTATCATTTTATTTTTTCTATTAGCCTCTTTGAGAGTTGATTTTTCCTACTTTTCTAGGGTATCATTTTATTTTTTCTATCGATCTCTTTTCTCTTTTTTTAATTTTCTTCTTTTCTTTTCTTTATTTATAAATAAAGCACGAATGAAATAAGTCTCCATGAATCTTAAGGGTTTGAACTTTTTTTTATAAATGCCCCTTTGCTCATTTCATAGAACATTAGAACCATAAAATTTGAAAGAAAAATCGTATAAGGGAAAATCATTCACTAGAAATTTTTAGTGTTAGGCATGAAAGAGGAGTTTATGAAAGCATATCAAATCCCAAGATGAGAAATTAAATTCAGATTAAGGTGGAGCCAATATCGAAATTCCGAGTCCTAAAGAGACTTGGTCGTCTTGGTAGATTGATCCACTATAAGTTTCGTTCAGTAAAATATGTAGTCAATAACTACTATAGAAGCAACACGAAAGTTATCACAAAACAAAATATTCCAACAACATTAGATAAAATTTCTAACATGTTTTGACTCAATAAAAGCATCAAAATTGTTATGGATTGTTTTGGGGATGTTCTTTGTAAGCACCACGGAAGCAGAAAGAAAGTATTTAATCGCGAGAGTATGAATGAGTCTAAGCAAAGGGATTTCTTGTGTACTGATCGAAGAAAACAAGTGCTAGAAAGATGATGAAAACAAGTGCTAGAAAGATGATGGATATTATTAGTCTTATCCCCTTAGGAATAGGAAACATCGTAATTATCCTAAGACATTCATGTTTATCTCTTTATTTTATTAAGATAATAACAGTCGGCTCAGAGACGACCGACTTCTTGCTTCTGGCATCCTTTGACGTCCGACATCCGGCTTCTTTGGGCATTCCCCTGCCTAAAGACTTTACTGTCGTACTCCATCTAAGCCAAGGGGAACTCCCAAGGCTCAAATTACTACCAACAAAAATGGCTCAATACGAATAAAAAGTACATAAGAAAAAAAAAAGACGTTAGTAACGGATAAATCTGTCCAGACTTACCTTGCAGCGTCTCAGTGCAAAAGCAATCTATAGTAGGGATGATATATGTTGAGGGTAATTTTATTCCCTTAGCGTCTGGCCAAAGCTAGACTAAGAAAACATAAACAAACTCCCTAGTTGAATTTGTAATCCAAGGCCATAGTCGAGGACCACACCGCTAAGTCAAGGTCATAGCCGAGATAAGGCGTATATCCCCCTTATATGATTTAAATCTTAAGAGATAAGGACAGATACATTAATTAATTATGGAAATATTCCTTATTGTATAGATAGACTCGAAAATAGAAGTTATCCATAAAGAAATATGGAAATACTCTTATTCGAAAAATATAAATACAAAGGGAAGAACCGTAGTTCAATGATATGAGACTTCATACACAAAACATACATTGTAATAGATCTCTTTGAACAATAATAAATAAGAATCATTTTACATCTCTTTGATTCATCTTCTAAACCCTTTGTTCTTGTTTTTCTCCATCGAGGGTCATCAAAAAAAACCCCAAATAGTTTGGCGCTAGAAGGAAGGTGAGATTTCAACAAGAACAAAAGAACAAAGATGAGAGAATAAAGCAGGTCCTCCGAGCCAAAGAATAGCAAACACCTCGAATCCACGCCCGAGGAAGTAGCTGTGACTCAACTCAAAGAGGTAGCACCCAAAACAGCTGACGACGCGGTGATTGCGGCAAAACTTCAAGAGTACGAGTTGATCGCAGCAAAGGTGAGACAAAATGAAGCTCAACTGAAGTAGCTAGAAGACGAGAATGCGACTCTCAAAGCTTCGATGGCAGAGAAAGATGCTCATACACCCATCGTTGACGACGAAGACGACGGAAGGCGTGCTAGGTTCAAAAAAGAGTCTCATCGACGCAGCCGCTAGACGAAACACCGACGAAAGTTGCTAAGGAGGCTTGAACGCATCGAAATCCAAGCTCAGGGCTAACCCGAATCCCTAGCTCTCACAATCGTAACGGCCCTAGCAAATCCCACGAGGAAAACGTTAACGAGGCCCTAGGTTTAGAAGCCATGCTGGCGAGAAGGCTAGAAGCCATGGACAATATGATGAAGCGTCTGTCGAGAGTAGCTCCACCAATTATCAAGGGCGCTCTCAACTCCTACGCAGGTACACCCTTGGTCGATGCTATTGTCGTTGATCCAGATACGCACATCTCGCAGGATAGCCAACACATGATCACTGCCCCTATCAGCTATGAGTACTTGGAAGTCTGTATGTACAAAGGATTTGGAGCAACCCTCACATGCCCAACACTATTGTGATACTCTAATCTGACCAACGACTCCATTGACTCCTTCACTATGTTAACAAATCGTTTCATCGAGCAGTTTGCTAGCAACCGGATTCTAAGACGCACCTTTGACGATGTTTATCGAACCAACCAACGCCTAGACGACAGCCTGAAGGAGTACCTCCACCGATTTAACAAAGAGAAAGTGTTGGTTCCTAACTGCGTCACCTCCATGGCCATCTCAGCTTTCAGAAAAGGATTGTTGGTCGACGGTGACCTATGGAAGGACCTCACCAAATATCTCTGCTACACTATAGAGGATGTATTCCCAAAGCTTGGGCCCAAATTAAATGGGAGGAAGACCCAACCTATCAGGCCCAACAAGGGCACAAAAATAATTCCAAGGCGCATGGTCATTCGAAGACCACCACAGAAGATAAAACTAACACTAAACCTTACTCTGAAAATTCCACGAAAGGTGTCTCCAAAGGATGGCCGAAGCCCTTAATGAAAGATGAGCACGAGAAGTATGTGCCCATGACCTGGCCCGACATGTCCAGCATGATGATATCCCCAGCTGAAATAATGATCCAGCTAGGACACTTGTCAGGAAAAATCAAGTGGCCAGTGAAAATGCGGGCCCCTCAACATAAGAGAGACACATCCAAATGGTGCGATTTTCATAGCGACCACGGTCACCTAAAGGAGAATTGCTTCCAGCTAAGGTTCAAAGTGAATGAATGTCTCAGGAAGAGATACATACAAAAGTTTCTATCGGCCAAAGAAAAGGCGCTCATTCACGAACAGACCAAGAATGACATCCCCATGGGGCCAAGGCCTAACTCGCCAAGGCAAGAACATGTCCTCAACTCCATCGCCGGAGGATCAGAGGTAGGCAGAGTGACAATCTCTGCTGCTAAGAGAAGCACTTGCGCGACCAAGATCCACCACGAATTAGATGCAATGGCAATTGACAAAGAACACAAAGATGTCATAATAAGCTTCGCCACCGACACCAAAGAAGAAGTGATAACTCCACACCATGATGCCTTGGTGATATCGTTAAAGGTTGCGAACTGTCTCATGAGGCGTATCCTCATAGAAAATGGTAGCTCAACTAATATAATCTTCACCAACGCCTTCGAATGCTTGGGACTAGACGAAGAGGAGATCACCAGAAAGTCCACTTCTCTAATCAGATTCAATGGTGAAATGAAGCAAACCGTCAGAGAGGCTAACATGTTTATTTTACCCCAAAATTCTACTTGCCATAACATTATTTATTATGCAATTGATAATTTTAACATATATCCTAACTTCAACTAAACACTTAATCAACAAAATACATCTTCCATGTGTAATTCCTAATTTTTTTAACTTTTGATTACAGAACTAATTAATATATAAACAAGTTTGTTTGTTCTTGAAAGAACGCGAATGTTTTTTAAAAAATTCAAAATCACAATTAATGAATTAATTGTAAATTTTTATTATCAACTGTTATATATATGCTTTCAACATTTAAATAATTGAATTATGTACTCATTTACATATTTAAGTACATATTTTCATCTATATAGAGAGGGTTTCGGGATTAGAATATTTTATTATTTTCAAGTTCCAGTGGTAGTAGAAAAATAGTTGTAAATCAGGGACTACTTTGCGGCTACCACGATGAATATATACTTTTTGAAACTACATAATAACCTTATTGTTTTTACCCCTAAAAGTTTACTTGCCATAACAATTTATTAGGAAATTGATAATTTTAACATATATAATAACCTCAACTAACCATTTAATCAACAAAATACATCTTCCATGTGAAATTCCTAAATTTTTTTACCTTTTTATTATATAACTACTTAATATATAAACATGTTTGTTTATTATTGAAAGAATGTGAATGTTTTCAAAATTCTCAAAATCACATTAATGTATTAATGTATATTTTTATTGCCAACTATTATATATGCTCTGAAACATCTAAATAACTGAATTGAGTATATTATGTACTCACGTACATATTGAAGTACAATTTGGCATCTATATAGATTGAGTTTAAGGATTAGAATTTTTTTTTTTTCATGTTTTAGAGGCAGTAGAAAAAGAGTCGTAAATTAGGGACTACTTTGCGACTGCCACGATAAATAGATACCTTTTTGACACTTCATAGTAGCCTTATTCTATTTTACCCCAAAATCGTACTTGCCATAACATTATTTATTATGAAATTGATAATTTTAACATATATCCTAACCTCACCAAACCACTTAATCAACAAAATACATCTTCTATGTGTAATTTATAAATTTTTTAACTTTTGATTACATAACTACTTAATATATAAACTTGTTTTTTTTTTGAATGAATGTGAATGTTTTAAAAAAATTTCAAAATCACATTAATGAATTAATGTAAGTTTTTATTGTCAACTGCTATATATGCTTTGAATCATCTAAATATTTAAAGGGAGACTTACAAAAATACACCTTTGTATTGTCTCTTTTTCAAAAATATCCCTGCTTGAAACAATTTTATTTTTACACGTCCATTTTTAATGAAAAAGACCAGTATACCCCTAGATTAAAAGAAACCCTAAACGTTTAACCCTAAACCTTAAACCATAATTCCTAAACTTTAAACCCTAATAGCTAAACCCTAAACCCTAATCACTAAACCTTAAACCCTAAATCCTAAACCCTAATATTTGAGGTGTATATTTGAGAACCATTAAAAGATAGGTGTAAATGTAAAATTTTTTTTCCTTTTAAGTGTATTTCTGTAAATTAATCATATTTAAATTATGTACTCATGTACATAGTTAAGTTCAATTTGGACTACTTTGCGACTACCACAATGAATTAAAAAATTTTTGACACTTCATAGTAACCTTTTTCTATTTAACCCCCAAAATAGTACTTGTCATATCAATATTTATTATGGAATTTATAATTTAACATATATTCTATTCTCAACTAACCATTTAATCAACAAAATACATTTTCCATGTGTAATTCCTAAAACTTTGTAACTTTTAATTACATAACTACTTAATATATAAACATGTTTGTTTGTTTTTAAATGATTGTGAATGTTTTAAAAATTTTCAAAATCACATTAATTAATTAATATAAATTTTTATTGTCAACTATTATATATGCTTTGAGACATCTCTTTAATTGAATTATGTACTCATGTACATATTTAAGTACAATTTGGCATCTATATAGATATGGTTTAGGGGTGAAAAAAAATATAGATATGGTTTAGGGATTAGAATGTTATATTTTTTTCAAGTTTCAGCAGTTGTAGAAAAACAGTTGTAAATTAGGGACTACTTTGCCACAGCTACAATGAATGGAGACGTTTTTGACACTACATAGTAACCTCTTTTTATTTTACCCCTAAACTTTTACTTGCCATACCAATTTTTATTATGAAACAAAAAATGTAAACATATATCCTAACCTCAACTAACCATTTAATCAACAAAATACATCTTTGATTTGAAATTCATAAATATTTAACTTTTGATTACATAATTACTTAATATATAAACATGTTTGTTTGTTTTTGGAAGAATGAGAATGTTTTAAATTTTTTCAAAATAACATTAATGAAATAATGTAAATTTTTATTGACAACTTATATATATGCTTTGAAACATCTAAATAATTGAATTATTTACTCATGTACATATTTAAGTAAAATTTGGCATATATATATATATATAGCTTTTAGTGACTAGAATTTGTTTTATTTTTTTCAAGTTTCAGAGGTAGTAGCAAAACAGTCATAAATTTGAGACTACTTTGCGACAACAACGATAAATAGATACTTTTTCGACACTTCATACTAACTTTTTTTTTAACCCCAAAATTGTACTTTCCATAACATTATTTATTATGAAATTGATAATTTTAACATATATCCTTACCTCAACTAACTACTTACTCAACAAAATACATTTCCAATGTGTAATTCCTAAATTTTTTAACTTTTGGTTACATAACTACTAATACATATACATGTTTGTTTGTTTTTGAAAGAATGTGAATGTTTCAAAAAAAATTTTAAATCACATTAATGAATTAATGTAAATTTTTATTGTCAATTTTTATATATGCTTTGAAACATCTAAAAAAATTGAATTACGTACTCATGTACATATTTAAGTAAACTTTGACATCTATATAGATTAAGTTTAGGGATTAGAAATTTTTATTAAGTCAAGTTTCAGAGGTAGTAGCAAAACAGTCGTAAATGAGGGACTACTTTGTGACAGCCACGATAAAAAGATACTTTTTGACACTTCATAGTGACTTTTTTATATTTTACCTCCAAAATTGTACTTGCCATAACAATATTTATTAGGAAATTGATAATTTTAACTTATATCCTAACCTTAACAAACCACTTAATCAACAAAATACATCTTCCATTTGTAATTCCTTAATTTTTGATTACATAACTACTTAATATACAAACATGTTTGTTTGTTTCTGAAAGAATGCGAATGTTTTAAAAATTTTCAAAATAACGTTAAGGAATTAATGTTAATCTTTATTGTCAACTGTTATAAATGCTCCGAAATATTTAAATAATTTAACTATGTACTCACGTACAAATTTAAGTACAATTTTGGCATATATATAGATTGGGTTTAGGGATTAGAATTTTTTATTATTTTCAAGTTTGAGAGGTAGTAGCAAAACAGTAGTAAATTAGAGACTACTTTGCGACAACCACGATAAATAGATACTTCTTGACACTTCATAATAATTTTTTTTATTTTACCCCAAAATTATACTTTCTATAACATTATTTATTATGAAATTGATAATTTTAACACATATCCTAACCTCAACTAACCACTTAATCAACAAAGTACATCCTCCATGTGTTATCCCTAACTGTTTTTAAAAATTTTGATTACATAACTACTTAATATATAAAAATGTTTGTTTGTTTTTGAAAGAATGCAAATGATATAAAAAAATTTCAAAATCACATTAATGAATTAATGTAAATTTTTGCTAAAAACGAATTAATGTAAATTTTTATTGTCAACTGTTATATATGCTTTGAAACATCTAAATAATTGAATTATGTTCTCATGTACATACTTAAATAAAAGTTGGCATCTATATAGATTGGGTTTAGGGATTAGAATTTTTTATTATTTTCAAGTTTCAGAAGTAGTAGCAAAGCAAGTTTACATTAGGGTCTACTTTGCGACTGCCACGATAAATAAATACTTTTTTAACACTTCAAAGTAACTTTTTTTTTATTTTACCCCAAAATTGTACTTGCCATAACATAATTTATAATGAAACTGATAATTTTAACATATATCCTAACCTCAATGATGTGTATATATTTTCATGCATAATTAGGTTCATTTTAGCTTAGTTTCATCCACTTTTATGTTGTTTATATGGCATTTAAGTCTTAGAATGCATTAGATCGAGTCTAGAGTCTAGTTTATGCATATCTTGCATTTGCATGCATTTTCTTTGCATTTTGTAGGTGCAACTTGGGATGGATCTATGGAGGCTCTAGGCATGGATTCAAGGTGGGATTGAGGCTAAGAAATCATGGAGAAAACGGGGAAAAGCTATGGAAGAGATGGGGATCATCTAGGCATCGAAGAGGAGCAAGGAACATCAAGAACTGCCCAAGGTTGTCTCACATCGACCCCTGGGTCGATGACCAGCTACCCAGGGTCGTTGGCCAGCAACCTGGGCAGCAACTCATGCATTCTCCTCTGTAGGTTGCCAGCCATCGACCTTGGACAGGCTCCCATCGACCAGATTGGTCGAGGGCTGACAACATAGCCTGAAAATACCCTTTTTAGGGCTTCTTCCACTCCCTCTTTAATATAAATACCCCNACATCGACCCCTGGGTCGATGACCAGCTACCCAGGGTCGTTGGCCAGCAACCTGGGCAGCAACTCATGCATTCTCCTCTGTAGGTTGCCAGCCATCGACCTTGGACAGGCTCCCATCGACCAGATTGGTCGAGGGCTGACAACATAGCCTGAAAATACCCTTTTTAGGGCTTCTTCCACTCCCTCTTTAATATAAATACCCCCTTAGCCTCCAAGACCAAAAATATCCTTTTTACAACTCTTTTATCTACTTTCTAACACTTTTGTTTATGTTCT
>OVAN01003101.1:0-30433 GCA_900406275.1 Anastatica hierochuntica
TGTGAACTAGTAAGTTTTTTTAGAAATATTATTTTATAAATGTTTTATTTAGTGATATGTTATATATTAGATAAATTATTCTATGAAAATAAGTTTTTAATTTTTTTATTTATCTAACTAAGAATTATATAAAATATTCAACTATATTTACTTTTTATTTAATTATATTGATTTACTTTTATTATCATAATGACACAAATATTAATCTACAGCATACAAAGTAAATTTTCACCAATCAGGCTTTCACTTTTAAAATGTAAAAGCTAAAATCCTACCACCACAACAGAAAAATCTACAGCCAAAATTCTACCGCAAAAAAGTTAAAGCCACAGTCGTCACCAATCAGGCCCTCAAAATCAGAACCTGCGAAATATGACAAACATAAATCCGCGCATAGCGCGAGGATAATCGTAGTGACTGTTAAAACCGCGCTAATTGCCATTTATAATTTGTTCGAACAATGGGCATAAATTAAATGTATCCAAAAATAAATAAAAAACATCTTGCAAAATGGCGAGACTTTTTTATATTACACCCAATATAGAGATTAAAATTTTACACAATTTAAAAAGTATGACGATTATTTGGGCGATTTTCATCGCATCCCTAATTCCGACAACGGTTCTATGTCGGTTTCTTCCCTGACTGAATCTCTTGGTCGGGATAGCGGTTAATTCCCCAAAAGATGCTGGAGTGGGCTATGGATGTGGAAGTTTCACGAAGGCACGATCTATCTCCGTGGTGGTTAAGGAGAACCCCCACAATGACAGTTACAAAGATTGGGTTCGATTATAGAAAGAAAAGAGGGCATGCGAATCTGTCTCACAGTTCAATCCCATTTTCTACAAACTTAATCCTCTGACAACCCGTTGTTATCTCAGATCAATCATGGCGGATTTGTTAAGGTGCGCTGTCCAAAATATCAATTTGGGCATCGACGATGAACCGAAAATCATTCCGGCAGAAATTTGTAATGATGCGGTGATAGCAAACCAATTCTCTCTTTTGTGTTGTCCTTTGATTCTCTGCAAACAGAATCTACGGGCTATAATTGCTTCCTTTCCCAGAATCTGGGGAATGAATGGTCTAATATCAGGGCGTATTGTAGCTAGAAACCACTGCCAATTTGTGTTCCCATCTGAAGAATTACTGCAGACAATGTTAAACAGGGGTCCAAGGGCATTCAACGACAGAATGGTGGCTATGGAGAAGTGGAATCCTGAAGTGATTGATGCCTAGTTAAATCACATACCGTTCTGGGTCCATATTAGAGGCATCCCTTTCCAATACTTGACACCAACTCTCATCAACACCATTGGTGAAAGACTGGGCCGTGTTATTGGTGTTGATTTCGACTCAGATGCATATGTCAATGTTGAAATGGTTCGTGTTAAAATCAACTGGAATACGGATAACCCTCTTCGATTCCAGAAAGTGTATCTATTTGCTGGTGTTGATACAACTCTAACCCTCCGCTATGAAAGACTAAGAGGTTTTTGCGCTGTTTGTGGAATGTTAACCCACGACTCTGGAAAAAGCATCCTAACGACACCATTGAATGAATAGGATAATGATAATGGTGATAATGAAGAAGGAAGGATACATGATATCAATATCCCAGAAGTTAACCATAATGATAAACAAGAGTTACCAATCGTTCCTCAACAGAATGATGTAGAGATGAGTTATCCGTTGCAGGAAGTTGCTGATGCCAATCAAAATAGATTGACGACTGAAGATCGAATCCTGGATGTTAGCAAAAAAGTTCTAATTGATTTAATGGAGGAGGAACGTGATGTTCGAAAGAGAAAATTCATTGACAGACTTGTGGAGGATATTGAGAAGAGAGATTTAGAGAGAGGTGGAGCTTCTAAGCAAGTTGAGAAAGAAACAGACATGGAAGATGATGATGATCATCCAATACTCCAGTATGAAGAGCGTCAAGAAGCAGAGGATATATTCTCTCAATATTGAGACTTTGTTACAGAAGAAGACGTTGATTCTACTCTGTCTCCATATCCAGCCTACTCGACCATGACTGCTGCTGGTACTATTCTTACTAACTATGTCTCCACTTCTGATACAGGAAAGATATCCCATATACTCTTTTCTCCAGTGGACAAGTTTGTTCTACCAGATGAAGCTGGATATTCTAAACTCAATGCCCTTGAGAAACTACAATCTGAATACAGAACCAGAGAAGAGACTTCTGCTAATGAGACGACACATGACAGAGGCACGGTGGGCCCGATACCACCACCTTCTCAATGAGAGTTGAGGTGTGGAATTGTCAAGGTTTAGGACAACGCCTTACAATTCGTTGTCTATAGGAGATACAAAAGTTGTATCTTCCGGACTTGTTCTTAGTAGAAACTAAGCAAAAAATGATTATGTCAGGGATGTAGTACAATCTATTGGGTTTGATGATATGTGTTTAGTAGAACCTCAGGGGCTTAGTGGTGGTTTAGTAGTCTGTTGGAAGAATCATCTTTCTGTTACTTGTATTTCTAGTGACTCAAGGCTTGTAGATATTTATGTCGATTATAAATCTTTAAGTTCTACTTGTCTTGTGTCTATGGTCACCCTAACCCTTCTTTTCATTTATGGGAAAAGCTTGAAAGAATTGCGATAAATAGAACTGGTGCTTGGATTTTGTGTGGAGATTTTAATGAAATCTTACAACCATCCGAGAAAAAGGGGGTATAATGCGATCAGATAACAACTCTAAAGATTTTAGATTAATGGTTGATGTTTGTGGACTAACTGATGTGCGATTCTCTGGTAATCCGTTTAGTTGGGCAGGAAAGAGAGGAAAAGACATTGTTCTAAGTTGTTTGGATCGCGTAATGGTTAATGCAGAATGGCTAGCAAACTATCCAGCATCAGAAAACAATTACTTAACTCTTGTTGAATCTGATCATCGTCTGATGATAATCAACATCGAATATGAAGCTACTACACGTCGGGGCCAATTCAGATACAACAAAAATTTGTTCAGTAATCATGATTTTGTGGAGTTGGTCAGGAACAAATGGAGATCATCAGGGACGCGAGATCAAAATCTCATGAATAAGTTGACAAGCTGTAGACACCATATGGCCCAATGGGAAAAACAGAATCGAGCTAATGCTTTGGAAAATATCATTGTTGCAAGAGAGAGACTGGAACGTGTGCTGATAGATAATGGAAGTAACAATACTCTTATTCACAATCTAAGAAGTGATCTATCTAATGCTTATGTGGATGAAAAAAAGTTTTGGCAAACTAAAAGCAGAACCAAATGGTTGCGGGCTGGAGATCGTAACACAAAATTCTTCCATGGAGTAACCAAAGCGCGCAGGAAAAGAAATACCATTCAAAATATTGAAGATGCGTATGGTATATTTCTTGAAAAGGATGAAGCAATTGAAAAAGTAGCAGAGGATTATTTTGCTACTATGTTCATGACAAATAATCCTCCTTTCATCGTCGATCTCTACGATGGTATCCAAAAAAAGGTCACACCTTAAATGAATAGTGTCCTCACAACTCCGATTTCCGATGAAGAAATTAAATCTGCTCTGTTTCTAATAGGGTCTGATCGTGCTCCAGGAATAGACAACTACACCGCAACTTTCTTTAAGCAATTCTGGTCTGATATTGGATCGGATGTGTGTCAAATGGTTAAAGCTTTCTTTCAGAGTTCTATCTTGGAAGCAGGTATCAACCATACAAATATATGCCTTCAACCTAAAGTTACACCAGCCTTGAAGATGTCAGATTATCGGCCGATAAGTCTATGTACGGTTAGCTATAAAATAATTTTTAAGATATTGGTGCTGCGTCTTAAGACCTGTTTAGACCATCTGATATCTGCTTCACAAGCGGCTTTTGTCCCTGGTCTGAATATCACTAATAATGTTTTGGATGCTCACGAATTGTTACACGCTCTAAAATCAAAAAAGGATAGTGCAGAAGGTTATATTGGTGTAAAAACTGACATAAGTAAAGCTTATAACAAAGTGGAATGGGTTTTCCTCGAAACAGCCATGAGAAGAATGAGTTTTGCTGAGCAATGGATCCAATGGATTATGGCGTGTGTTACATCAGTGAGCTATTCCATCATCATAAACGGTCAAGTGTATGGTCATGTTAGTCCTTCAAGAGGTATACGGCAAGGCGATCCGCTTTCGCCGTACTTATATATTCTTTGTGTGGAGGTTTTGAGCCAAATGTTAGATAGCTCAGAAAGACTGAATCGTTTCCAAGGAATGAAGATCAGCCGAAATTGCCCATCAGTCTCTCATCTATTGTTTGCAGATGATTCGCTCTTCTTCTGCCCGACTCAAGAAAGTGACTATCAGGAACTAAGCTCCATCCTTAAAGCTTACGAAACACTCTCAGGGCAACAAGTTAATCTCTTGAAGTCCTATATCATATTCAGTATGAAAATAAAGGAGACTAAATGGCGTAGACTACAATCTATTTTGGGGATCCAAAGGGTTGGAGGTTGAGGTAAATATTTGGGGTTGCCAGAGCAATTTGGAAGGAACAAAACAGAGCTTTTCAAATATGTGGTAAATAAAGTGAAACAAAAGGTATCTGGTTGGTATAATAAGTTCTTATCACCAACGGGTAAGGAGATTCTCGTAAAAATAATTGCTCAAGCTATGCCAATATACTATATGAATTGTTTTCTTCTACCAAAGGGAATTTGTGATGATATAGACAAAGTCTTGACTGAGTTTTGGTGGGGTCATGAAAACGGGAAACGAAAGTTACCATGGATAGCTTGGAAACGAATGTATTTGCAAAAGAATGAAGGTGGTTTGGGCTTCCATGATCTTCATCACTTTAACAAAGCTTTACTAGCCAAAAAATCATGGAGAGTCCTCATGAATCCGTCCTCTCTACTAAGCCAACTATACAAAGCTCGGTACTATAACACATCAATTTTTCTAAAGTCCTCTGTTCGTCGAAACTGTTCTTTTGGCTAGAAATCGATTCAGGAAGGGAAAAAACTGTTGCAATATGGTTTAAGACATCGTATTGGAGATGGCAATTCAACTTTAGTTTTTGAAGATCCTTGGCTTCATGATTTTTTGTTGAGAAAGTGTGAAAACCCAGCTGGTCACAGTTTGGAACTGGAAGTCTCAAGTTTATTTAAAGATAATGCTAGAGAATGGGATGAAGAAAAGCTATCAAATTTGTTAACTCCTGAGGATGCATACATGGCTCGTAATATCTCTCTATCACGGTACGCAACACATGATTCCCTGGAATGGCCTCTGTCTAAGAATGATAAATATAACGTTAAATCGGGATATTGGTTCTCTTCTCACTACACAGATACAGAGGATATGGTGGAACCACCGAATGGTTCTCCTGAGTTGAAGATGAAGATCTGGAAATTGAATATTCAACCAAAGTTGAAAATTTTCTTTTGGCGGGTTTTGTCAAAGGCTATACCCGCAAATGAAAGATTTTGTTCCCGACAAATAAAGATATCTCCAATTTGCCAAGGATGTTGTGTTGAAGAAGAAACTATTAATCATATGTTCTTTCAATGTGTGAGAGCACAAACAATTTGGCATTGCACTCCGTTTAGACAGCTTGATGTTCCAGATGGGAATCTTGAAAACAACATTCTCAAGCTACTTCAAATAAAAGACCAAAAGCAGAGTAGTAAGGATGTTAACTACTTACCTTTCTGGATCTGTTGGTTTGTGTGGAAATCTCGGAATGAGCTGATATTTGAAAAGTAACAAACTCAACCAGATATTTTCGCCAATCGTTCTCAGGCGGCAGCTGCGGAATGGTTTTCGATCATTGATGATGTGGACCACATCTCTGATAAACGGATACATCAAGACTATCAATGGGAACCTCCAGAAGCAGGATGGCTTAAGTGTAACTTTGATGCGAGTCATCATGGTCCAGATTCGGACACTGGTGTTGGTTGGATACTAACGGATTAATTGGGTCGATACATTCGATCGGGTTTGGCGAGGATAAATCCAATTCAGACCCCATTGCAAGCAGAAGCCTCTGCTTTTCTACATGTGGTACAACTTATATGGAGCTTAGGATACCGAAATGTATGGTTTGAAGGGGACAATTATCAACTCGCAAAGGTGATTAATGGAGTGGAAGATGATATAGAAATTGCAAACTTGTTGATTGATATCAGGTGGTGGATACAACGTCTACCACTGTGTTTCTTGAGCCATGTTAATCAAGAAAGGAATGACATTGCTGACTTACTGTCCAAAAAGGCTCTAACTTTAGATACAAGATATTCTATGTTTAATGTAATGCCTTTATGGCTAAACCCTACTCTGTATTCTAGTTAAAAATCAATAAAGCAGATGTTATAAAAAAAATTACACCCAATATAGAAACAATAACTTTAAAAAAATGATAATAATTCAATAAGATTTATTAGCCATGAAAAGTAGGTTCTACATTGTGTCCACTACTCTGTCCAGAGCTTGAGGCCTTGGTTATAATCAAAGTGTGCCCATTGTTACCCAAACCAAACTAGAATTGGAGACAAGGTTTAAAAACAAATGCCTTGTTCCAAATCAACACCTTGTGTTGGAGGAGAGACTTTGTCTTTCATCGCTAGGGGAGAGGCAAGCCCATATCTATTGTACTGGTAAGGTCCCCTTTGCACTGATTTAGTTATTTGAGTTTGATACGATGTCGATATCCATAAGACAAAGAGCGAGGTCTTGTTTTCTGTTCGTGTGGAGACCCCAAAACAAAGAGAAATGTTTGAGTCGCTAGCTTCACAATTTCTTGCATTTGAGGATCGCTCTCCTAATTCAGAACCCATAGTTTGCTGTCACATTGTCCTTCTAGACGACCAAACCCATCAACTCATTAGAATCATCTTCCTTCATCAATACACACATACATCTTGCACCCAAAGCACAAACTTTCAAATTTTGTTTTCTCCACACTATAGCTAGGAGTTTGATTTGGGTGCTTCAATTGGCTCATAACTTTGTTCTTGTCCCAACCATGAGATTGTCCAGAGCATAAAGAGAACTCAAAACTTCTCCTCTAAAACCAAATGCAGTTAAACTCTGAAATCCTCCCATTAAGAACCTATATATTGTACTGGTAAGGTTCCTTGCACTGATTTAGTTAGCTGAGCTTGCCTTGATATCGATATCCATGAGATAATTAGCGAGGTCTTGTTTTCTTTACCAAGGGGAGACCCGAGATTAAAGAGAAATGTTCGAGTAGCTTTCACAATTGCCCGCATCTGAGGATTAATTTCCTAGTTCAGAATCCATAGTTTGGTTGTCACATGACGTCCAAACCCATCAACTCAGAATCACCTTCCTTAAATAGACATCTTGCATCCAAAGCACAAACTTTCAAATTTGGTTTTCTGCACACAACAACTAGGATTTCAGTATCAATTCAAAGTTGACATGGCAAAGCTAGAGCTATTGTTTAACTCTTTTATTTGCATCATAACTAAAATTTCTGAATCACATCAAAATTATTATCACTCTCAGACTTCCTTGAGGGAGAAACTTCCCTTTTTCAATAACTTCCCTCCAATCCATTGCTGGTTTTAGAATCTGCATCCAGAACAATCCCTTTTGACATAACTCATTCACCAATTTACCGACTTTCGGCATATCTACAGGCCGAGTGAACACCTCCTTTTTGTGTTTAGTACAAAGGATTTACTCTGTGGGCTTTTTCCGCAGAAGTCATTTCTCATCACTGAAACATACACTAGCCACAATAATAAACTAAGCTTAAAATAGCTTATGTAGTAGGTATATATAGTTCCCAACATTGATACTTTTGAGTAAGGAGCTTCAACAAGAATCATGCAACATTGTGGATAAAGGGAAACCTTTTGAAACACAATGTCATTCCAACATGGAAGGTAGCAACCGGCTCGTTCTTGCCATAGTGAGATTTCCCAAAGCACAGAGAGAGCTCAAAGCATCTCCTCAAAAAACAAACCTCCTAATTTATGGTTCTCAAGTGCAAGAACCTAATACCAACCAACAATTACTTCAAAAGGGGGAAAATCCGTGATTCGGAACCAATAAATTTAAGATTGACAAATCCTCAGCTCCAAATTTAACAATCACATATCTTTGTTGTAACGAATCCTCGATAGATCTTCAGATTGGTTGGAAAATGCCACAGCCGTTTCCGATGACCTGAAAATGGCTCTTCGACAACGGTTGATTTCGATAGTGGTGGCTCCGGCGGTGAGACTGTTCTCCACGAGCTCTTTGATAGCCGACGAGAGGTCCAAGATGACTTGACCAAAACAGATTTTGTGAACCAAGTTTCTTAATCGGTCTTATCGAAAGAGAGCTAATCGTCGGAGAAGGAGACGAATCTCCTTAAACCCTAGAAATCGATTAATCCCCTCACTTCTCAAATCAAACTAACCCAATAATTTGGGAATGTGAGAACATTAGTACGACTTATCGTTTTTTATATAAAAAGGATTATTAAATTAAATAATACATGCCCGTAACCAAAACCAAACCGGTTATGTTTCTCTCGTTGTTAGGTTTTCAATCTAAATGGCCCCCCTCTCTCGTCGATAACTTATACAGACAGCTTCAATCCAGAGTTTCTACTGCCTCAATCTCGCTGTGAATTGATCCTATAGAATCTTTGGCTAATTCCTCCCAAGCAAAATTTCTTTTCTAATCTTAACGAAAAAGTAAGTTTATTTCAGATTTGTTGTGTTCGTCTCAAAGTAAAATGAATGATAATAAACCTAATCGTTCATGTTCGCTTTGTAGAAAATTCACCTGGATTTAGCCATGGAAACAGAACCTAGTTATGGAATCATTGTGTGTTGACATTGAAACCGACATGTGCCTCACACCTTCAGGACCAGCTCTGCCTCTTTCTAAAGATTTTATGGAGTTCATGTGATCTCTGTTATCATCGCAGTCAATCCGACCACACCATGAACATCTATGTGCTATAATCGAGGAGCTATCGAAAAACTCTAGCTTGTCGGACACTTGTGTCTTACTCGCAACCATATGCATCTTACTAGACAGCCTCTTGTCTGCAAATGATGAACCATTGTCATCTTTTTCCTTGTGTTCCCTAAAGTCTTAGCGTTCTGCGTCTAAGATCAGCCACGCCTGAGTGCTTGATTTTGGGATTGAAATGTTTAGTTCATCTCCTCACGACTGTTGAGTCCTTTGAAGGCGGCTCTGAATCCTATATCATCTTTGTAACTCATTTAGACGGAAAGGTGAGAAAGCTAGCAAATTCATGTTCAAGTGCTTTACATTCTCGCCACTCTAAAAGAATGCTTGGCCTTGATGTCAAAAAAGGACATTGCTACTCTGATTGAGAGCTTTAAGGTGCTGATGATTCTGCCTGTTCCATCCATTACGATGTCATTGATAGATTCTGTAAATGCAGTTTGTCTCAATGAAGCGCTTGTATCTCTTGCGGCTGGAATGTGCTTGGCTTATGATATATTCATGCATCGACGAATGCTTGATCAGAGAAAGGCATCAACGGAATCCTGAATTCAAACTTGGATGCAAGGAAGTCTAGTCCAACAGTCATTGAAAAGTTGTGTGTAACGGTTGAGAGCTTGCTTGATTACAAGTACCATGCAGTCTTGGATATGGCTTTTTAAGTAGTTTCAGCTATGTTCGATAAATTAGGTGAACATTCTACAATTTTATGAAGAAGACCCTTGAGGACTTATCAGATATGCAAGATTTACCAGATGAAGGATTTTCTTGTAGGAAACAGTTTTATGAGTGTGTAGGATCAACTCTTGGTGCTATGGGACCTGAAACATTTTTGAGCATTTTACGTTTCTTGAGGCGAGTGATCTGTCTGAGGTAAAATTATGTGGCTCTTCCCAATCTTGAAGCAGTACACAGTTGGAGGACGACTAAGTTTCTTCACATAGACTATATTTAGAATGGTCGAAACAATGAGCCAGAAAGCTCAACAACTCAAGCTACAAGGTCTTACTATAGCATCCAGGGGTGTAGATTCTCTCGCTATAGGCTTTGTTACCTTCATTTTGTAATTATCTTGTGGATACTGTGGAGAGTTTTGCAGATCTGGGGATAATGTTATGTGGAGCTCTTCAAACACAGGCCGAGACCCGTGGAATTATATGCACCGGTTTGAATATTCTGGTTGAACAAAATAAGGAAGTTGTGGATGGTAAAGAAATACATGTTAATGATGCTAATCCTGCTATGCTACAAGCTACTGCTCATTATGATTCACAGCATGCGGCAGCTAACTTGAAAATTTTGCGGTCGTGTGCTCCTAAATTATTGGATGTTTTGTCAAGGATATTTCATGAATCTGGCAAAGATGATAATGGTGGTTCTCTTCATTTTGCGATAGACTATCTCGAAGCTACTTTTCAAGACATTGCGAGAGCTTTTAGAGGTTACCAAAACTGTCTTCCACAAGATGACAGTTCTGTTAGTGGGATGGACATGGATAACACCGCAAACAAAAAATGTTTGCTCAACTTAAGGGCAAGGTTGCTTGATCTGTTTAGTTTCACTTTTACCTAGTTTGGATGGTCAAAAAGTAGATACTGTATTTAGTTCTCTGAAACCTGCATTACAGGATCCCAAGGGCCTAATTCAAAAGAAAGCTTACAAAGTTCTTTCAATCATTTTGAAGAATTTTGATGGATTTGTTTTGAAAGAACCTCGAGGAGTTGCGTGGGCTGATGCACAACATATGCCATGTCTCTGCCAAGCGCCATAAACTTGATTGTTTATACTTCTTGGTAGCTCATGTGTCAAGGACTGGTGATTAAAAGGAGAGAAAAGACATTGTTTCGTCTTTTGTACACCAAGTTCAAAAAATACAAGAAGAGAAGCAAGTAATAGTTTTACTCAAAGTAGATGATTTTTTTTATTAATGAGAGGACATAGTCTCTGTGAAGGGAATCAGTTAAAAAACCATTATAGCTTAGAATAAAATATTGAGACCGAAGAGAATCCGTTAACCGTAAATTTCTTTTGTATTGTTGGTTATCAACGTCCAAAATATATAAAAGAATTTCATTGAATACAAGTAAGACAATAAACACGAGAAATTAAGAATACAACAATAGTTAGCACTTCTACGAAAATATAAACATCCACTCATTGCAGGTGCAGGAAGATAGAATTTGGCTCATTGTCAAGTAGTGCAAACATCAATACCACGTTAGAAAGTCCATTTTCTGTGTGGTTATAAAACTACATACTTGAGCCAAAAGTGTCGAAACACCAATTCTCTGAAAAGGACATCACCAGCAGGACGAAGTGAACTCTCGCGATCCAATATCCTAAACTTATGATAAAAAGATAAAACACAACATATACATCTTTAGAAAGATGTGTCGGATAATTAAGTACTCTAGAGACATTCCAAGTCCGATAACCTTCATTCGCCACAAAAGGTGGGTAAGGTGGGAATGATCCTCCCATAGTGAGGGTGAAGTTATTTCCATATCGGAGGAACGTGGAGAAATTAACATAACAAAATATGATAAGCTTAAGTTAGAAGTACTTCTCCACCGAGACAGACGAATCTCACAGCGAGCTATCGCACGATCATGAGTTGCATCCCAAAAAAACTTTTGGGCTCTAGTAGAACTGTACCATAAACGACAATTTTTATCGGTAACAAAACGTTAATTCGAAGACAACTTGCTCCCATTGACACGAGCACTGCACTGATCTACATCACATAGGAGACAATATCCCCTGATATTTATATCCTTGATTGACCAAGTCGGAATGTAAAAACAATTATAGTGAATGTATTAAACAATTGTAATGATAACTTCTAGTGGAAGAAGAAAAATCTCTCCATCAAAGAGGAAATGAAATCTCGAACATAAAATCCACTTGATAGATATTTTGGGATTAAATCCAACCTCTCCATAAAGGAGGAATCGACTCCGGAGTATATAAGAAAGAGTGATCTATAGTTGGTTTATTTGATGTCCAAAAAGAATTGGTGGCTTATTTTATATTATGAGTGAAAAAATGTGTGACATGGAGAGAAAATGCCAAAATGCAAAGACGAAAAGAAAGAAATTGTGTGAAAAAGGGATCCAAAGACCTTTATTTTCAGTGTTATGCTGGGTGGTTTCTTGTAGTGTTATGCTATCAGTATCACCAACTCATATTCAATATTTTATCATACAAGGCATAGAATGAGGTTGGGAGACTTTTTATAGATGTTCAGCAAAAACAACTTGGGGTTGAGAGATTCAAATCTATATTTTACAACCAAATATGTACAATAAAAATAATGAATAATATATTTGCAGCCACAATTCAACGGAAAAAAGTATCATCTAGCTGCAATATAACCAGCTTACTTTCAACGGTCAAAGATCGAGAATGACATTTGACATAAAAAACTTCAAGAGTAAAACGATGATTACTGCCTGTAAAGTATAAAACAAGCAGAGAGAAATGAGTCGAAGCAATAAAAATAAAAATTAAAACCGGTTTAAACTAAAGAAGATAAATTACCTTGATGATGTTGCCCCCAACACCAAAACAATCTAACCAATTGAGAAATATGAAATTAGCAGCAACGGACAAAGTATCGCCAGTACAAAACAGGTAACAACATAGCAAATGGGCAGACAAATAATATGAAGCAAGCGTTTTCAGTGTGCTCCTCCATAGCAAAACGCCTAAATCTGCAAGGTCAATTGTAAGAAAACGACTGCAACAATCATAATCTTGGGGATCAAATATTTTAACATTCGAAAGATTCTCACATTTTCCCTTACACATAAGCTTATCAACTCTTGATTGAAAAGTGGATTTAACGGCATCCTACAAATAAAAATATACATATATATAGCAGTTAGCACATTCAGATAAACACATTTAAACCAAGAAAATAACACTAGCTTAACTTGTAAACGTATTTACCTTAAAGAGGCATGTTGTTGTTCCACAGCGGTGTGCAATTTCAGTCCTTGGCTCGACTTGTTCATCCTCAAGTCGGACCATGTTTTCAAAATAAGGAGATATAACACAAGTATATGGGAGAACCTGATAGATGGTATTTGTACGCTGTTGATATCTGAACAACCTTTTCTTATTGTCATAGATTACAACATCACCCTGCTTAGAGACTAACACCGGCCTGAACCACCTTACCTCAATTACCTTCATACCTAGACAAGATAAATTAATGGAGTAAGTCTTGCTCCATATTTCTTCTGCGCCATTCATGATCCATATCTCTAGTTCTCATTCACTATAACTATTCAACATTGGTGTGGCTAAAGCTAGATGGTCCGCAAGGTTTACTATCTGAGTTTCCATCTTGAATCTCATATCCGCTCGAAGTGAGACATCATGGAACTCTTCAGTGTGAAGATCCAAGGCAAGTAAACGACAACCTTGCCAGATATCAAACCAATAAATTAACCCATTCACACAAGCCGATATTCGGCCAGCTTCCACCTCGTAAGGAGGTGGACCTAGTTTGCGCCATTCACCTGTGCTGACATCAAGAATATCGTAATGGTTAGGATCAAAGAACATTCTCACTACTTTATACCTTCCATTAACTTTGTCTCTGCCAAACCCCATCGCCCAATATCCCGGAAAATAAGCCGCCCATACTCCTGAAATTTTGAGATTTGGAACAAATCATGCTTCTTTAACATCAACACATACATATTTATTATAGATAGATTTACCGTTAGTGAAGAAGTAGTTACGGCGGCGGTTGGAAGGGTAGGGTACCGGATCTGGGCCGGAAGAAAAACGCCGTCTTTGTCCAGTGGATGGATTCAAAACATTGATCCAACCCGGTTCGGGGATGCAGAGCAAACCGTCACAACTCATCGACGGTCGTGACGACTCGCAGTGCAAATAGGCAATCTCCTCGTCCCCTTCGAATCTAAACCCTGGGAGGACTTTCGGAGGTGCACCGCAGTCGCAGTGGTCAGCGGCCAGGATTTTCCGGCGGTTACTGTCATATTTTTGAAATCTCAGATGCCTCTCCAATAACCACTCTGATTCCAGTATCGATCTCCATTCTTTTGATACAGCTTTGAATTTTACCAGAGATTTCACGGGAAGCCTCAGGAATAATTCTTCCAGTACATCGGCAGAAACATTCATCGAATTAGGGTTTTCTTCTGGCATGGTGTTTGTGCTCGTCAGGCCAAAAAAAATTTACGGAGTTTCCTTTCGTTCTTACACGACAATTTATTTATTTTTGGTTTTTTAACAGAGACGATAATTTTTATATGCAACTAATTAGAAGTAAAAGTTTATACTTATCAGGCCCTCCTTATTGGGCTTTATTGTAAATTGTTTAATTGTTGGGCTTTTCGTACCGCATGTTTTAAGAGTTCTAATGAAAGTATGAAACTACTGCGACCAAAAAAGTCTCGTTATGGTTTAGACGTTTTCGCTTAACTCCTTCGGTCCCATTCAAAGGCTTTGCTTTTTTCCGTTTTCAGTTATTACTATCATTGTGTTTGTTTGGAACTTTGGATCTTTGTTTTTCTTTCTTCATAGACCTTTCCCAACGATAGCCCCTCATGTTTTCTAGAAGCCACTGAAGAGGAAGCTCCAAATGGGATGCTTGAGATTGATGTTTCATCAACTCAATTTACTAATTCATCCATTGATATCAAAACTGTGTTAGTATAATGAATGATTTATCATTTGTGCTATTAGAATCATATTTTTTTGTGGAGTTGAATGTTTTAATATTTGAATTGTCAATATCCCATGCAATACATGTCACACATTTTTAAGGAATGTAATGATTAAATATTTAAAAAATGAATAAAATTTAGAAATTTAGAAATTAAGAATTCTAAGAATTCTACATATATCATGTATAATAAATTTATAAATATCAAAGACTAATATTTATCTATCTATCTATCTATCTATCTATACTATTACTAGTTAGTTGGTCCGCATAATATGCGGGCATTAAAATTTTGTAAATTTTAGATTTGATATGTAAAAATTTTCGACTGTCAATATTTTCAACTGATATGATATTTTCAAAATTTTAGATTTGTGTGTTTTGATTTCCTTTGTTTTGATGTTTAAACTTAAACTCTCTTTTGTTTCGGTTTATTTCAATATAATTAGATGTTTAAAAAAATGATATCTTAAAATTTTTGACTTCTAAAATTTTAATCATGTGATTTTTATTTAGACAATACAAATTATTATATGAATTTTAAAATAAAGTAGTGCACATTCTATTTGACATATCTTGTATAAGATATAAATATTTTACATATTTTAAAATTCGACCCCGCAAAAATATAATCCTAAATACTATATTATTCCATTTAGCATATCTTACGTAAGATTGAATATTTTACCGATGTTGACATTTGACCCCGCTAGAAACTATAATATTAAATTTTAAATTGTTTTAATCATGACTACAACTGTCGATTCATTATTGATATGACACTTTATTAGTTCATAACTTCATATGGTTTTTTTAGTTAATCAAAATATACAATATCTTAATACGTTAATTTATTTTTTTAATTTATTTTATTTTAAGATATATTTATCTTATATCATATTTAGAATTATATATATATATATATATTATTTTTTTTATTACAAAATCAAATATATNCATATATTATTTTTTGATTAAAAAATCAAATATATTAAATAACTCATTAAGGATAACCATGATTTTTTAAGATAAATATTCATTGAATATTTTCTTTATTAATTTCGTTTTATTTATTATTTTCGTTTTTGTTTTAAAAAATTAAATAAATTTATAAATAATTTTTTTATTAATCAAATAGTTCATTAAGGGCGACATAGTAATCAACCAGCCCAATTTTTAATCTGGTACAAACTGACTTCATACTTAATATATAAGATTAAATGAGAAGTTAAAAACTGACGTGACGATCATACATAGCTTGTTGGTGACGTGGCGTTGCCATAATTTTCCTCGATAAATTGAAAAAAAATCGGTGGAAAATTCAGGGACGTTCATTTTTTTTATTTTTTTGTGTGGCGTTGTCGTATCCGTTCGTTATTTTCTACCAACTGATTTTGGATCTTTTTACCCTGCGCGAAATTATGTATTTATCTCTTAAAAAATGTTTTATTTTTCGGCCAATGAAAAGTTGGTTGCGCCAGGGGAATCTACGTTTGCATTCTTCGCGATATTTATCTCTTTTTGTGTTTATCTGTTTATATTTTCGGCCAATGAAAAACGAGCAATATCTAATGGATTTGCGTTCACAATATTCTATGTCTTTATCTTTTCCTTTGTGTTTATCTTTTAGGGTTAAGTCCTAGATTAATCTTCTACGTATAAATAGGTCACACTTTCTTTTGAACTGTTCTATTGAAGGTTCTTCAATATTTTGGATGAGTTCATATAGTTTATCATAGTTTTTTTTCATATTGTAGAATTCTAATGTTGTTTTTCTTTTAATGTTGTGAATTATTTTTTTCCGGTGAACTCTTCTAATGATTTGATATGTGCTCAAATTAATATTTTTTTAAATGTTACTAACCTATGTGTCTTTGTGTTTCTTTTGTGCGTAGCTTTTGACGTTAAATCTTACATTTGTTGTAGAGGCTTATACGTTATACCAAAGAGATATTAATGGTTCAAGATAGCAGTGAGCATTATATGTGTTTTGTTGTGACTTGAGAAGGAAGTAAAAGCTGTTTGAGAGGCACTACCATCAAAATTTAGTGAAGCTTTACATTAGACATGGGCGTTCAGTTCCGGTTCGGTTCTTTCGGTTTACGGTTCTTTCGGTTCGGTTCTCGCATCGCCATCTGTATCGCTTCCTTCAACTCAATCCTCGTATTCGGGGTGGTTCTCATACATGTCCTTCAGAAGCTGCAACATTATAATGTAAGAAAACATTGCTACATTGAGTCAATAGCCTTCTATATAATGTTTAACACAAAGGATTACCTTATGTTCATGCATTAGATATGCAAATTCTTCATCCAGGAAATCATCTTTGGATGACAGGGCATCCATGAGCCTCTCAACTTTCAAGGCAAACAATCTTGTCCTCTCTCGTTTGTCCTATGATGAAATTGCAATCTCTCTTATGTTTGTACTGTTACACCTATTCAATTTTCCAGAGACAATTAAAAAAAGTTCTCTTGATATGCATATAAGAGAAATTAACAAAACAGAACATAAGCAAGGATCATACCAGATAATTAATCTGCGATATCTTAGGGCATGTTTAATGGGAGAACTCCTTAGGGGTTCTTAAGAAAATAAAATAATAATATTATAATGTAAGGGGTTCTTAAAAACTTAAGAATCCCTTGTAAGTATCTTATTTAAGAACCTTTTACAAGGGGTTCTTAAGTTTTTAAGACCCCTTGTATTATAATATTTTTTTTTTTTAAGAACCCTCCATTAAGAGCTCCCATTAAACATGGTCTTAGAGGCTAGCTCAGTGTAGAATCCTTCCAAGGGCATTTCTATTTTGATATAGCCTGGTAGAACATTTTCCAATGCAAGGTGCATAAAGCTCACTTAATAATGTTGCACTATAAAAATGCCGCATGAAAAGCCTGCTTTATACAACGGTAAAGATCAATATCTAATTCAAATAAAAGGTGAATATCACGTTTCAAATGCACACAGATCTATGTTTGGAAAAATAAATTTCTTTTGATGTATGTAATATAAAGACTTGCAGTGTAGAGCTTTGTTAGAATTCTAGAGATTCATACATCAGTAAGTAATTTTCTTTCGATGTTTGCACTACAAAATGGACACTGAAGAAGTTCCTAGCGAAACAAAAAAAGAAAGAAAGTGGAATCTTGTTAATTCCATGAGCACTAACCAAAACAACACATTCGTGAAGAAACCGATGTTGATCACGAATCTGAGAATCACAGTTTTCAGAGGTCAGTAGAAAGATTTTTTGGCGCATGTATGATATAAATAAGCATTACGATGCAACTTAAAATCAAGAAACAAATAACAGGTCATTATGCGTAGAAACCGGCGCACCTCTGAATCAAGGAGGAGGAGCTTGAGGCCCATGAATAGATGAGTTCTTCAGGGTTGGTCTTGACAAGGACGACTAGGGTTCTGGAGTTGTCTGCGTGGTCCATGGCGGCGGTAAGGGAGGTTTTCTCGGTGAGGGAGCGCTTGGCTTTTGCGAGTGTATTTATAGGTGGGAGATGTGACATCGGTGTTTACTTCGGCGGTTATAGAAGTGGAAGTGGGAAGGCACTGTCGTGGGTGGACTTCAATGGCGATTTAATTACCAGAAAGGAGATGAAGGAAGGAGTACTGTAGGAGATGAAGGAGTGGGGATGAGTAATTACTCTCGTCTAAGAGCAGAAACAAAGTGGGGGAAGTCGAAGGGGAGCGATAATGGTGAGATTGTGGTGAATTAAGTTTTGGAGAGGAAGACGTTACACTATCACGAAGAGTTGGCGATGAAAAAAGAAGGGTATTTCTCATAGTTAGGGTATCTTTACTGGCTTTGCGTGTGACTAAATATAAGCTTTGGGCATTATTTAACAATTCTTACGTGGAAAAAGAGAGTGATTTCCCTTATGAGATGAGGTGGACAATTCTTCTTTTAATTAGTTTGACTAGGATATACAAATCCGCGTTACGAGCGGGTTTTTATGTACATAATTTTAATATTTTCAGCTTAATATTTATTTATATATTTATATAATCCACAAATATGATTATATGGGAGAATTGCAATTGTAGTAAATCATTCCCATAACCTTATATTTTTTAATAAAAATGAAAAAATAAAAGTTACTTTATCACATATTTTTTCCATGACTTTCGTCTCAGATAATCCTCACAATTAAATTTATTTCTATTTTTCTAAATTTATGGGAGACTTACAAAAATACACCTTTGTATTGTCTGTTTTTCAAAAATACCCCTGCTTGAAAAATTTTTATTTTTACACCTCCCTTTTTAATGAAAAAGACCATTATACCCTTAGACTAAAATAAACCTAATTTATGATTTTCTCTTATCGTCGACTATTAGCGACGGCGATTTTGGGAGAATCTGCGGCGAACATAAAAACCAGAATCGAGAAACCCAACGACGGAGAAAAATGTTTGCGAGATTGAAATTATTCACAGCGACGAAATGATGTTTCGATTAATTTGGATTCGCCTGTTGAATAACCGGGTCGGGTTATAGATCCGAATCCGGATTCTCAAACCCATGTTTATTTTTGTTGGGCTCGATGAAAGTGATCCACTAACGTAATGGATAAATATAATATGAAACCTTTTTTCTCGGTCCAATTTTACGATAAGAAAAACATTTTTAAAAAAAACTAATTAATTGAATAACCATATTAAGTGGATTGATTAATTTTTTATGAGTGAAAAAATAATAATAATAATATAATATTTGAAAACTTTTACTAAAAAAATTCCCATTTATAAAAAAGGCAAAAAATAGCTTATATTTTGAAGGAAATATGAATTTAAATAACAGATAATCTAGTTATACATTATAATTTGTGAAAAGAAAAGATGATATTCTCGTGTCCCACAAAAAAAAAATCATTTGAATATTCTAAGATTTGACAAGTAAGGCAAATATCACGTTCACAAAACGACGAGCGGTGAAAAACAAAAAGCTAAAATAGACAAAAGAAGATTATAACAAAACAAATGATGTAATTAAGCACTTACACTCTTTTTATTTTTGAAAAAATCAAACAAAAAATACTATAATAACTCAAAAATATATATTACAAAATATATATGTATTATCACGAGAATGTCGGCTATAATATTGTCGTTTCGCTATCTCCGAAAAATATAATTCAAAGAATGAGAAGAAAAAAACGACGACCAAGTAAGTGAAAAAAAGATTGGTTTGAGTATGTGTCGGTATGTAATGGTTCGAGAGATTATACGTCTTGATTAACTTTGGATACTAATGATGTGGCATGTCGTGTTCAATCTTTTAAATATTAATAAGGTTCAATGTTATTATAGAAAAATATTTAGAGATGATATATTCCCGATTAACATCTGTCCCTTTTTTAATTTTCTCAAATAGGTCGAAAATGACATCCCACACGTAAGATATTTAAATTATCTTTAGAAATTCAAGTTATCTTATGATAAAATCCAAGTTATCATTATCCATTTGAAGAAAAATATTCAAATTTATATACGAAATGGTGTTATAAAAACCTCTTATATTGATTATCATCCGCTAGTCGGTGATGGTCCGATAAGATTTCGTCTAAATTCAAATTTTCTAACATTATCGCTATTTAGTTTATCGGATTAAGCTTTCAACTAAAATTGACCACTACAATTAGATAAAATATGTTATAAACTTTAATATCATATAAATTAGTTAGTTTTTGTTTAAAAGCAAGTTAAAATATATATAAATCATAATTATAAAATTTAGTATGTATTTATAAAATTAAAATCAATTACAAATACCAAAATAATGTAAAGCAAATCGTCGATTTATTTTGTGCAATTTCCGATTTTCCAGTTAATCGTTAGATCCAAAATCACCGTTCAACTATATTGCGAACTATATTTTTTTAAAGCAAAGATTGAGGTTGGGTTTTTAAGCTTTTTTTTGTTTATTCGTCATAGTTTTTTCACGTTATTACTCCCTGATTTTTTTTTTTGGTAGATTTATTTTTCGTTAAATATTGCCATATTGATGTATTCATTAGCCTCTTAAATAGGTTTGGTAAATAAGGTTATTCGATTCGTAACGTGATATTTGTTTTGCGTGTAACGCTTTACGCTTATAACGAAAAATTAAAACGAAAACGTTACAAAACTTACGACTTCGTGAAATAAATAAATTCTTCTCAAGCAAGCATCTTCCGACGTGGCATTAATTACGAAGTCAAGTAGGACCCACATCACCGACAACACGTCTTTTGCGCCAATCACTACACACTTTTGGGTCCCACTCCAAAGCAATCACCCATGTTACGTTGACACGTGGCAATTTTTTATTGCTTTAGATTTCTTTACTCTCTGTCTCCCTTTAGATTCATTCATCTTCCCCTTTTCTGCTGTGCTACTCATCTCCGTCGTCCGATATATCAAAGTGACCGACACGTGTCTCCATCTAACGATGGGGTTGAGTTGTGCATTGTCATCCCCGTATTTCTTATTCTTTTTAAAGATAACCCGCAACTTCTGTTTTATCTTCTTTTTGGTCTTTTTATACATAATTTTTAATTTTTAAGCTGGTTAATTTTGATTTAATTCTAAACTAATTAAAAATTTTCAATAAAACTGTTGTGTTGCAAACCATTTAGCTCTCATATTTTTTATTTCTAAATTTACTATGCCTAGTTACCATATTTATCAAAAAAAAATTTACCATAATTATCCACTAAAATAAATAAATATAAAATAGCTCCCATTCACGTAAGCAAACCTACACATATATCAAATATATATAACCTTATCTAATTTTTTTTAAAAATTTTTAATTACATGATGAAGAGGACTTAGAAAGAAGAAGTCATAAAAAATGGGGCCCTTTTGCAATTAATCAATAATTGGATATGTATTAAACTTTTAAATTAAACACAAAGCGTGAAATCCGCGTAGCATTGGACCCCATCACATTACTCTTCAACACTATAAAATGTAACTTTCTTCTCATCTCAATCCTCAAAAATATCATCATCATCATTATAATCTCTTTTGATCATTTTCTTTAACCAAGTAAGCTTTTTTTGAACGATAACTATGGCGGAAGAAACCAAGAACGTTCCTGAACAAGAGGTTCAAGATCGTGGATTGTTCGATTTCATGGGGAAGAAGAAGGAAGAAACAAAACCAGAGGAGACTATAAGTTCTGAGTTTGAACAAAAGGTTCATGTTTCAGAGCCTGCACCAGAGGTTAAACATGGAGAAGAAGAAGAGAAGAAACATAGTCTTCTCGAGAAGCTTCATCGAAGCGATAGCTCTTCTAGTTCTGTAAGTTTTATATTCTTGATAAAGACTCTGTTTTGTGTATTGGGTTTGATCTGATTTTGTTGATGGTGAAAATTTTTTGATAGTCGAGTGAGGAAGAAGGTGAAGATGGTGAGAAGAGGAAGAAGAAGAAGGACAAGAAGAAGACTAGTGTTGAAGGAGAAGTGAAAACAGAGGAAGAGAAGAAAGGGTTTATGGAGAAGCTTAAGGAGAAACTTCCTGGACACGGCAAGAAACCTGAAGATGCTTCGGCCACCGCACCGGTGGTTGCTCCTCCGGCGGAGGAAGCGCATCCGGTGGAGAAGAAAGGGATTCTTGAGAAGATTAAGGAGAAGCTTCCAGGGTATCATTCTAAGAGTGTAGAGGAAGAGAAGAAGGAGAAAGAATCTGATTAAGAACAAAAAAAAGAAAAATTATGAATAATTATGTGAGATTTTAATTTGCTTTGTGTTTTTCTTTTTTATGATGTATTATGATGATCATCATCATCTTTTGTGTTGTTGAAGTTTGTTCTTTTTTTTTATTTTGTTGATTACAAGTTTCAATATTTGTGTCTCTTTCTTATGTTTCTGTATATGGTTTTTTAATATTATATGGTTTTAAGTGATATTCAAATTTTCTATGATATTGATTGGGAGATGGTTGTATTCATTGATGTGATTCCTTAGCTTGCCTACTTGTTCATCTAATCTAAGTTCGTATATTTTTTTTAACACTGATTATTTCATTAACCAAGGGGAAACGATTACACTGAAGCCAAAGACAGAGATAACCACAAGGTTACTCGGAACCAAAACATAGAGCAAAAACCAGAGGATCAGACAAAGACTAAGTTCGTATATATTAAATGAAATGTATCGGTATAAAAGAAACATCACTTGGTCGCGATGAAATGGATTTTGAATGTGGTCGGCTTAACTCGCAATGTACAAAAAATGTCGAGTGGCTTTCGGTCTAGTGGTGTTAGATCCCTCTAGAAAAATTTTGAATAAGTGTTAGATACGAATTTGAAAGCCAAATTTGGAAAAAGATTAATTTATAATAATTCTTTTTTGGGCCGATGGATAAAAGCCCAATAGGCCCAATTATTAGTCACTAGAAACCCAAACCGTCGTCGTCTCGGGCCTACGTCGGGTGCGTTTGATAATAGCCCAAATCTCTCGTCTCTCGGTTGATTTTTTTAAACTCACGATGGCTTCGTCGGCGCCACGGAGGCTCCGGGATAGATCCGGTCAGGGTTCGTGGAGAATGTAAAGAGAAACCGGAGGAGGTGGTTATCACCCGGATCCAGTTAGGAATAAACCGACCCGAGAATCAATTGAAGAGCCAAAATGCGAACGGGCCGTTGAAGCCCACCTAAGAACATTTGGTCCAAATCGAAAATGAAAGGAGAAGACCCATAGAATTCAAAGCTAAAGGAAATCAAAATGGAGGAATCGTCATAAATGGGAAAAGTAAATGCGCGTTAATGAGGGGGTTACAAGAGCTAGAGGAGTATAAAAGAAGAAGGAAAAGCTTGAACATGGGGATGGTTCTCTTAATTGAAAAAATCTCTTGTAAAACTCTTGTAAAATCTCTGATAACAAATCAATAACACGCAACCTTTCTTTAGCATTCTTATAAATTATACACCCGATATTCTGTGTGGATTCAAGATCCATCAGAAACAAACACAATTTCATCCAGTTTTTCGCCATGTTCGGGATATCTATTAAAAATCACCGACTTCCAACTCAAAACCAATTGGTAATACCTAAAGTGGTCCATGATTTTATATATACTAGTGTAGAATATCTTCTATTTATAATATGGGACTTTTCTAACACTCTAATAGACTCTCTCGAGATGTGAGCGGAAGCACAATATTTCGGATTACAACAAAACGGGTCATTTGAATATAAGAAACTGTTTTTGTGAAACAACATATCGGATCACAACAAAACACACCATTTGAAAATGGGAAACTGTTTTTGTGAAAAGTCGTTAGTTGAACCGACTATGGCTCTGATATTATAAAATGAATCGCGAGTTTCTAACTCAAAACTAATTAGCGGTCCATAATCCTATATATACTAGTGTTGAATGCTCTCCACTTAATATGAGACTTTTCTAACATTCTAAGATAAGTAAGAAGTATCGAATCCACGATATGGAGGAAGACAAAGTTGCTCTCAAGTCTCAAGGACTATGGCACACAATGTTCAAACAATGTTCTAGACCAAATCCAAACCACAAGACTCATTGTACGATGTCGTTTTCTGGCTATTAAGTCTCAAACCAGTGTACTATGTGAAGTTACGAATGTTGTCCACACATGGAACACCTAACCTAACCCATATTCATTGTTACATTCAAAGTCACAAACACACAAACTGTTCAGAGATTTACGCGTTTTGTATTATTTTGGTTATTACCATTATTTTTTTGTCGAAATTATTGTGAACTTTTTTCGAAGTGTTGTCGTTTTACTCAAGCCTATCAAGAATCAAAAAGATAAAGCTTTATTCCATAACTATTTGTATAACATGGCATTGGACCCCATGACTCTTTCAAATTGGATCTGACGCGTTGCATTTTTACCCAAATGATAATTCTTTTGTAGCAATTCTCTATTTAGTAAAATTAATAAATGTTGCCTTCATTTTTGGAGATTTAGTTTTATTAAAAATTGTTAATTACTCAACAAGAAAGAAAGGTATTGAGTAGTTAGTGGCGATAAATCCGGAATTATAAATGCATGTCAACGTAAAGTTCCACCATTTCTCGAATTAAAGAAAAGGTTTTGGATTCGAGCGGTGTCGGGAGAGGTTGGTTCGCCAAAACTGAATATCTTACATGATTTGATTATGTCTTAGGGGGTTAAGAACCTACGACACTAAACTTCCTAGCCAACAAAAAATATTCTCCCTAACGTTTATTTTGATTCAAAAAAAGAGAAAATAATATTTTTACTGTTCCGAAAAAAATGTCATTCACTGATACTTACAAAAATTAACTCTCTAATTAATATATTAAAATAATAATGTTAACACTGAAATGTTGTTTATAAATCTACACCGACAATATAAAATGACACTTTTATGAAACAAAACTAAAATCTCCAAACGACATTTTTTATAAAACCCAGGGGATATTATTTCGGATAATGGAAGCATCTAAATTACTTATGATGGCCTATTTCTTTTGATGTTCTTTTTTTTGTGTTATCTTCGTTTCGAAGTTTTTATGTGTCCTTACTCTTTATGAAACATTTCAAATAACTTTCATCTTTGGGTTAGGCACTTTATTTATTGCGTTATCTATAAGGTTTTAGTGTATTTAATTGATATTCATTAGAAGTATGTCTTTTTTTTGGGTAGAAGAGTATGTTTTTTTTGTTTATCTCCATATTTGAAACGTGATAAAATGCGAAGGGAAAAGTCATATGAGTAAAAATTTCTATCGTTTTATTGAGACCAACATGGCCAAGTGGTAAATAGCTCTTCTATGATGACAGATTGCGAGTTCGAATCTTGTCAAGAAAACCTACAGCAAGTCTCTAGACATCACACACGGGGTATAAATATTTACTTTCAACCCAGTTACAAATCGAAAGAGAGAACTTACCCGTTAACCACTCTCCCTAAACATTAGTCTCTATCAATTGGTGAATTCTAACACTAGGGGAAGAAAACCACATAACCAAAAGAAAATAACCATAGTGAAATCTAATTGTGTGTGCTATTAAATAACCAAAGATTTTTCCCCTCCAAAGTAGTCAAGTAATTAATCAATACTCACTAACCAAAAGAAACAAAAATCCAACTATTAGTCCATCACCATAAGTTTACTAAAAACAATCCCAATTATTAAGTTACCCAAAATAATAAAATTCTTAAGTCCACCCCCCAAAAATTACCCAAAATAACTCCAATATTAATTCCATAATCAAAACTTTACCGCAAATATTCACTAGTCCAAATAATTATAATGTTTACATATTTAAAATTTTAATTGTTTTTAGCAAAAAAAAAAAACATATTAAAAAAAATAGCCAACTTGCCTTAACCATGTGGATTGTAAATTTTAAAAGTCTATAACACAGAGTCGCTCATGGGTCCAGCCACCGACACTGACCTTTGTCTTCTCCATCTCTCATCTCTCACACTATTGTAAACTCTTTTTAAATACACATCTCTCTCTTCTTTTACATTAAGACTCAAATCTGTTCATGTAAAGAGAGAAGAGATCACAACAAAACATACCTTTCTTCATAACCGGTTTTCCGACAAAAACCAAAAAAAATGGCGGCAAATGCCTCATTCGCCGCCGCGTTAATCGTCGGCTTTTCGCTTCTTTTCGCCGTCATTTCCGAAGATCCGTACAGATTCTTCGAATGGAATGTAACATACGGCGATATTTACCCACTCGGCGTTCGCCAACAGGTAAGTAGTAGTTGAAATTCCCGGTTTAGTTTTTTTTAGATCCGGTTATTGAAAAACAGTTGGATCTTGAATCTTTGTATTCTTTTTTGCCGGTTTAGGGTATTTTGATCAATGGACAGTTTCCTGGACCGGACATCCACTCTGTTACTAATGATAATCTTATCATTAACGTTTATAATAGCCTCGACGAACCTTTCCTCCTTTCATGGTAATTGTTTCTTTTTACTTCTTTCCGCTTTTTTTTTGTCACTGTTTAGATCGACAAAGTCCGATCTATAACCAAATCGTACGATCCGAGACAACTTGTTTTGGTGGAGTTGATATTTTACTTGCATCTTAAAAATGCTACATCAATTTTTTGCAGTAATAATAACACATTCTTTAGCTTATTCAATATTTATGGAAACTATAGTATTAGCATTGAATTATATAGTTGGCTAGTCCTAAGCTAGGTGTAGTAGTTATTTTTCTTTTTTGTTGTAAGTATTTCGTCTATTTCAAAAGAAAAATAGTGATGTGAAAACAAAACCACCAGTAGTCTAGTGGTTAATGTTCTAGTGTTCAGATTAAAATTTTAGAGTTTGACTCTATAAGATCGCGTTGTAGAGTTTGCTATTACAAAAAAACGTGCTTTAAAACACATTATTAAATAATTTTAGTACTCAACATTTACCAAATTATTAGCTGTATTCTTCATTTGATTTTAAACCTTTTTACGCGGTTATAATTAAACGCCATCCCTTTTTAGGGGCAAAGATTTAAAATTTAGAATACTTTTTGGGGTAAAAGTTAATACTTTAAAAATTATGGGAGCAAAAATGTAGGAATGGGATTCAGCAGAGGAGGAACTCGTACGTGGACGGAGTTTACGGAACGACATGTCCGATTCCGCCGGGGAAGAACTACACTTACATTCTTCAGGTGAAGGATCAGATCGGAAGTTTCTACTACTTCCCTTCTCTTGCTTTTCACAAAGCCGCCGGTGGATTCGGTGGCATTCGTATCCTCAGCCGGCCTAGGATCCCCGTTCCTTTCGCGGATCCCGCCGGAGATTACACCGTCCTCATCGGGGATTGGTACAAATCTAACCACACGGTAATCACTTTAAAACTTAACCCGTACCATTTGATTTGATTAGTGTTGGACGTTCGGGTTCATTTCGGGGCGTAGGTTCGTTCGGGCTTAATTTAAGCCCGTTCGGGTATTTAAAAAAGCTGGGTCGGCCAGATCCAAATTTATTCGGGTTCAAGTCGGGTTATTTAGATTCGGTTTAGGTTAAATAACCGATGTAAACTCGATTACTCTCGAAATAACTATGGGTTCGAATTCGGTTTTTCGGGGTTTTTTCCGGTTTAGTTTGGTCAAATTTTTTTGGAGTTTTGGGCTATCCGGATAATACCCGATATCCGAATTTATTCGAGTAGTATTATCAACCGGTCAGGGGTTGGATTCGATTATTTTGATAATATCCGATATCCGAAATATCATCCGACGAGATCTATTCGAGTAGTCTTGTCGGTCGGTCAAGGGTTGGATTCGATTTTTTGATAATATCCGATATCCGAAATATCGTCCGACGAGATCTATTCGAGTAGTCTTGTCAACCGGTCAGGGGTTAGATTCGATTTTTTGATCGAGTTCGGGTATTTTCATCAATCATTTCGGGTTTGGATTCGGTTTTTCTTTTCGGGTTCGGATCTTTCGTCCAGCCATTGCTTTTGATTCTTTGTTTGTGTCTCGTTTATGTAGGATTTGAAGGCACAACTTGACAGTGGTAGGAAGCTTCCTTTACCAGATGGTATCCTCATCAATGGTCGTGGAAGTGGTGCAACTCTCAATGTTGAACAAGGTTCTTTCTCTTCTTCTTCCTTTCTGATAAACTATTGACTGATGATTATTAGCTTACGATTCGAGTTCTTCTTCTTCAGGGAAGACATATAGGTTGAGAATATCCAATGTTGGGTTACAACACTCTCTTAACTTCCGGATTCAAAACCACAAGATGAAAGTAGTCGAAGTCGAAGGGACGCATACTCTTCAAACTACTTTCTCTTCCATCGACGTTCACGTTGGTCAATCTTACTCCGTGCTTATAACCGCGGACCAGCCTGCTCATGATTACTACGTGGTGGTCTCTTCTCGGTTTACCTCCCCTGTCCTTACCACTACGGGTGTTCTCCGTTACAGTAATTCTGCTGGTGGTGTCTCTGGTCCTATTCCCGGTGGACCAACCATACAAATCGACTGGTCGTTGAACCAGGCTCGAGCCATCAGGTATATCCATCAGTTCTGGAGTCGGTTCTTGGTTTTTCTTTTATCTGATTTTGTCATGTTCTTTCCGTCTCGTAGGACTAACCTTACAGCAAGCGGACCAAGGCCGAATCCGCAAGGATCATACCATTACGGTATGATAAACACAACGAGGACAATCAGGCTTGCTAGCTCTGCTGGTCAGGTGGACGGGAAGCAACGATACGCTTTGAACAGCGTATCGTTTAAACCAGCAGACACTCCTCTAAAACTCGCGGATTTCTTCAAGATCGACGGTGTTTACAGGGTTGGAAGCATACAGAGTCAACCCACCGGTGGTGGAATATACCTCGATACATCCGTTATGCAAACCGATTACAGAACCTTTATCGAGATCGTTTTCGAAAACCCTGAAGATATTGTTCAGAGCTACCATCTTGATGGTTACTCTTTCTGGGTTGTCGGGTAAGCATCGTGTGTTTTTTATCGAGCATTATGTCGATCTTTCGTATACGGAATTGGACTAAAAAGATGATTATTCGGATACAGAATGGACGGCGGGCAGTGGAGTCCTGATAGTAGGAACGGATACAATCTACGCGATGCAGTAGCTCGCTGCACCGTTCAGGTAAATTTTGAGTTTTGACATACATAATCTAAGAGGAGTTTGCTCGATTGATTAATCGATATTCATCTACAGGTTTATCCGAGATCCTGGACGGCTATATACATAGCCTTGGACAACGTAGGGATGTGGAACTTAAGATCCGAGTTTTGGGCAAGGCAATACTTAGGACAACAATTCTATTTACGTGTCTACACAACCTCGACTTCTCTTAGAGATGAATACCCAATCCCAAAGAACGCTCTTCTCTGCGGTAGAGCTAGCGGTCGAAGCACCAGACCGCTTTGAGTTGCGGTTAGATAGAGAGAGAAATGAGAGAATCGTCAGCCAGCGAACCGGCTGACGCATTCTCTCTCGATGTATGTTTCTTGTTTGATTCATTCTTCATTTTGCAAATGAGTGAAGGAGTGTTATTTGGTACAATTGATATATCAGTTTGTAACGATCTCAGCTCGAGGTCTCATTCTTATTTTTTTAAAAATCTATGGAGGGAAACTCTAATCGGTATAATTTAATATTGTTTCGTCGTTAACATTAGTGTTGCAGTTTGTTTTTGATAATTAACAAGGAAAGAAAAAAAAAATCATAATCTAAATAACTTGTTACTAGTGGAAGTTCTTTACATCATCTCCAACGGGATATTAAAACGCTATTTTAGTGTTATTTTCACGTTTAAAATCTCTCTAACTTAATACTAAAAATTACTCTATTTATTGTGAGATTACAGTACCGCATCAAATTTGGTGCGACATTATTTACGTATTAAGTAAATATTAAATAAAAAATGAATACGTAAAATACATGATATAATAATATAATACAAATATATACATTTTAATGTTGTGATTGGAGAAAAAAAAACTAATATGTGATATAATAATATAATAATAAAATATACATTTTAATGTGATTTTTAGTGTTATGGTTGGAAAAAGAAAAACATTTTAGTGCTAAAACAACACTAATGGTCTTATGGAGTTCAATTCTCAAATAATGTAGTTTTTTTTGTAAATTATTAGAGTCAAACCTTATCGAAGTTTCATAGTTTCGCCCGCTGTGATTTTATGTATTGCGAAAAAAGATTGTCCATTTAAAATATTGGGAACTAGGTGTTGGCCCGTGCGGCTGCACGGGCATGAAGATTTTTCTACAAA
>OVAN01003102.1:0-30421 GCA_900406275.1 Anastatica hierochuntica
CTACATTACCTACAATCATGCCACAAAGAAAAGAGACAAAATTCCGATCTGTGCATAATATTCTTCGTTTGTTAACCCTCAAGTGAGAATCTTTCCATGTATGAAAATCATATGTCAATGGCTGACACAAATTTCTTGAGATTTAAAGTAAGCACCATTTTTTATTTTTCAGTTTTTGATATCTTTTAGCCAGTACTTAATTTCTGTTTGCTAATGATACTTTTTCATTATTGTCTTTTTTGCGAAAAACTTTCGGTNCACGGGTTATATACTAGTATATTAATATTACTTTAGCACAAACACACTCAGGTTTTAATGATAACTATGGAAATAATAAGAAATATTGAATTCCTCTTTATTCCTTAAGATTTACACAATTTATAAATAATATTTTTTCTACGAAATTCCTTCATTCTTTTTTTGTAGAGAATTTTAGAAAAAATATTTCTCAATAAATTTAAAGAGGGAACAAAATTTATATTGTTTTTGGATCAACAAACGGATCACAATGGACCGGTCCGATAGCCCACTAAACTCTACATATTCTCTTCACCGTATGGTGGAGGAAGATGGAACCCTAATATCTGATGATTGACTTTGTAGATTCAATCACCAGGCCACAGTGTCTATATAATCACCCGTTAAAACTTTAATTATGAAGTTTTTTCGAAACAAATTGTGAAAAAAATAAATTCACTTTAAAAATATAGATAATCAAATTAATCTTTTTTAATTTTCTCTCACACATCACTATTATTTCTCTATAAATCTAGAATCTTACATAATCGTCAACAAATTTGGTAGTATTTACCTATAAACTATCAAAATCAAAATGCTAAAAAAAAAAGTCTTTCGTCAAATTGAACAAAAAAAATTAAAAAAATAATTAAGTAACGTTTCCAAAGACTTTTTGGACGTGATTAAGCAAGCACGCGCTTGCACGTGAGTAGCTTCTCCATCGCTGAATATATTAATATTTTTCTAATATTATAAAGTTATCTATTAATAGTGCCACGTAAGCCCGGACATTTGGGTATTCGATTCGGTTCCGGGTAAAAACTGTTCGGTTTCGGTTCTTTCGGTTCCGAGATTTAAGATCCAAAACTTTCGGTTCGGTTCGGTTTCGATTCCGGTTCTTTCGGTTCTGAAGTTTAAGATCCATTCGGTTTTTTTTCTCGTAACCGAAACTGAAACCGAACCATATTTTTGATTTTGTGGTGTTAAAATTCGATTTCTAACCGAAATTTTCGGTTCTAGTTCTTCCGGTTCCCGAATTTTGGATCAATTCGGTTCTTTTTATAATTTAGTTCGGTTCCAATTTCGGTTCCTAAAATTCGGTTCCTAAAATTCGGTTCCGGTTCGGTTCCGGTTCTGTCGGTTCCGAAATTCAGAATCCATTCGGTTATTTCTCTGGAACCGAAACCGAAATCAGAACTGAAAATTCGGTTCGGTTCCCTCTGATTCTTCAGTTCCGGTTAATTTGCCACCACGTGTCACTCATCTAGATCCACCTGTCTTCTTCTTCACTTGTGCCTTTTTTTTTTCTCACCACTCTCTTCTTCTGTCTTCTTCTTCCTTCATCTTCTGTCTGATTCAGTAAAACTTTGTCTTCGTCTTTCTCTGTATGATTGTTTCAGTGAATCCAACAAACTCTCAAATTCTTAGAGAAGGAATCTAATTACAAATGTTGAAGATTCCTCCGAGATTCCTCTCTGTTTACTCAACTCTTATCCACATTATCCTCTGTTCTTCCGACGTCAGAGGCGATTTTCCGGCGACTAGATTCGATTTCGGAACGTTGACTCTCTCAAGTCTTAAGCTTCTCGGCGACGCACATCTCAACAACGGAACTATTAAGCTCACTCGCGAACTTCCCGTTCCGACTTCCACCGCCGGAAAAGCACTTTACGGCAAACCGGTTAAATTCCGGCATCCGGAGACTCAATCTCCGGCGAGTTTCACGACTTACTTCTCCTTCTCCGTGACGAATCTCAACCCTTCCTCGATCGGTGGTGGATTAGCTTTCGTAATATCCTCCGACGGAGATTTCATCGGATCCGCCGGCGGATTTCTCGGTCTCGCCGGAGAATCCGGATCCGGGTCGGGTTTTGTGGCGGTTGAATTCGATACGTTAATGGATGTTGCTTTTAAAGATGTTAATGGGAACCACGTGGGTTTGGATCTAAACGACGTCGTTTCCGCCGCCGTCGCCGATCTCGGAAACTTCGATATCGATCTCAAGAGTGGAAACTCCGTGAACTCATGGATTAGTTATGACGGGTCGGGTCGGATCTTAACCGTTTACGTTTCTTACTCAAACGTGAAACCCAAATCTCCGATTTTGTCGGTGTCTCTCGATCTCGATCATTACATTTCCGATTCGATGTTCGTCGGATTCTCTGGTTCGACGCAAGGTAGTACAGAGATTCATAGTATAGATTGGTGGAGTTTCGATTCGTTTTTCGATTCATCGGAATCTCCACCGCCGAAGTCAGATTCTCCGCCTCCGTCGTCTTCGCCGGCTTCACTCGCACCTTCTGCATCCACTGTCCGGAGAAAAACAGCCGATCCGTCGTCTTGCCGTAACAAACTCTGTAAAAAATCCCCTGCCGCCGTCGCCGGAGTAGTAACCGCCGGCGCATTTTTCTTAGCATTATTCGCCGGAGTTATGATATGGGTTTACTCCAAAAAGATCAAATACACTAAAAAGTCTGAATCTTTCGCATCGGAGATAATCAAATCGCCGAGAGAGTTCACATACAAGGAGCTGAAACTCGCCACCGGCGATTTCAGCAACTCGAGAGTGATCGGAAACGGAGCTTTCGGAACCGTCTACAAAGGAATCTTACCAGATTCCGGCGAGATAATCGCGATCAAAAGATGCAGCCACGTGTCACAAGGAAACACAGAGTTCTTATCGGAATTGTCTTTGATCGGAACTCTTCGTCATCGGAATCTTCTTCGCCTTCAAGGCTATTGTAGAGAGAAAGGCGAGATTCTTTTAATTTACGATCTAATGTCTAATGGATCTCTTGACAAAGCATTATACGAATCTCCGACGATTTTGCCGTGGCTTCACCGAAGAAAAATCCTTCTCGGAGTAGCTTCGGCTTTAGCTTATCTACATCAAGAGTGTGAGAATCAAATCATTCACCGTGATGTTAAAACGAGTAACATTATGCTCGACGCAAATTTCAATCCGAAGTTAGGCGATTTCGGACTCGCGAGACAAACGGAGCACGATAAATCGCCGGACGCGACGGCGGCCGCAGGAACTATGGGGTATTTAGCGCCGGAGTATTTACTAACCGGTCGAGCGACGGAGAAAACCGATGTTTTTAGCTACGGAGCGGTTGTTCTAGAAGTATGTACCGGAAGAAAACCGATTAACCGAACCGAACCCGAACCGAAACCCGATTTAAGATCCGGATTCAAAACCGGATCGAGTTTGGTTGATTGGGTTTGGAGTTTGTATAGAGAAGGAAAGCTTTTAACGGCGGTGGACGAGCGGTTAACCAACGGCGGAGAGTTTAACCCGGAAGAGATAAATCGGGTTTTAATGGTCGGGCTTGCTTGTTCGCAACCCGACCCAGTAACCCGACCCAGTATGAGAACCGTGGTTCAAATACTAGTCGGGGAAGCTAATGTTCCGGATGTTCCGACGGCTAAACCATCGTCGTCGATGAGTTTTAGCACGTCGGAGTTATTGCTTACGTTACAAGACAGTGTGTCGGATTGTAACGAAGCTTTAGCTCCGAACTCGACATCTTCTTGCTCCTCATCGGAACATGACATTTTCATTGTCGGCAAGGATCGATCGGTTTGATTTATATATATATATTTATTCAAATTAAAATTACAAATAATTTATACATAGGAAGCACAATTTTTGTAAGTTAAATTTGTAATAAGTTAAAATACTAAAATTTTAAAATACTAGATTTGCAAAGTTATAACAATGTATATAAAATAACTTGATTTAAAGCTTTTAATTAAGGTTATGTGAATTATTTTACTAGTTTAGTTTGGATGGTAAGTTTGGTGAGTGTCGCTTTCTTTGCTTTGATTTTGATAAGAATTTCTTGCACTGTCCAAGAAAAAATTTAGAGTTTGGTCCCATGCCTATACTATAAGTAGGAACACATACCAACCAAGTGGTAAAAACCCTTCTAATAAAGAGAAGGTCATGGGTTCGAACTGCATTAATAGAGTTGACTCGCTTAGATAATTTAACCCCGCTCTGGTGATGAGCGGCCCACAAGCGCTAAACTTCTTGGTTATCTCACAAAAAAGGAGCATCGAAAAAAAAACTGTATAACCTATATAGTTTTTTGGTTTGTTAATCAAAAAGATCATTTTTATTCGAAGAACTCGACTTCGAATCCAAAACTCGAATAAATATTTGAAAATATCTTAATATTTAAATAAATATTCGAAATGAGTATTAAATAAATCTGAAAACTTCAAAGAACGAGAAAAAAACCGAAATACCGGAATATGAATACATGACTAGAACTTGAATATATTCGAAATAAATTTACAAATATCCGTACGGACATTGTGAGGATGAATTTCAAGACTCAAATCCAAACCTAACATGATTCGAATCTAGTCAGGTGACCGAACGTCCAACTCTAATTGTTATCACAAAAAGTAGAGAATTAATTTTAAAAAAAAGATCGAACAAACTTAAAAGGAAAAACATACTCCTATGTTGCAAAGTAAGAAGTGTAATGAAATTATTTTTTTGTACTTAGTGTGACTAAAATATAATATAAACTCATGCATTACAAATAAGTTAGTGGTAACTAGAATCCAAGTTAATGGCCACATTTTGGTGAATTTTTTTTTATTAACAAAGCACTACAAATTAGTTAGAAATGTTGCTTGCAGAAGTAATATCTCATGATGTAGGAAAAAAAGAAAAATAATAGCACAAAGATAAGAAACAAGAGGTTGAGTAGAAAAATGGCAATGACTAGAGAAAAAAAAAAAGAAACAAATAAGTAAAATATGTTAGAAGATGGTGGTTGGTCGCAATCATAAAAAAATGACATACACTAGTAAATGGGATGTTACTAATTTTCTTACATCAATCAATATACAATACAAAATAACAATTAATCAAAATATCAAATCATCCAAAACTTTAACAACCTTTTTTAAGTGGTGAAGCATTGGTCATTACACTAGTTAAGGATGTGATTAATTTATAGATGCGTTGCGTAGTTGCTTTAACAAGTGAACAAATTCAAATTACTATTTTTTGGATATTTATGAAAATTTGTTATAATTGAAAACTCATCAACCTTTGAGGCTACAAATACATTTTGTTAATTGTATTTGTTGATAGTAAAGAAGAATCCGAAGTTTGCTTAAACAAATCTTTTGTCTTGCCTTTGATTGAATCATCACCTTAGCATGAGGGTCATGGGGAGCAACCATGGCGCTTATCATGACTGAGTCAGGTCTGGAGTTTGTTAAATTTCATGGGATTCAAACTCAAAATCAATTGGCAATAAGTGGATTGGCTCATGTTACTTATATATTACTTAGGTCCCATCATATTTCCGATATTTCCGATGTGGAATATATCTTCACAGAGCTTACCTTGTGCGAGTCCTGCTTGACAAAAACCAAATGCAAGATACATAACTTGTGAAGTTGTGCTCAAAATAACAATGACAAAAGTATCTTAAGAGGAGGCAAAGGGATGGATGGTTACATGTATCATGTGGTCTCTATTATAGAGATGCATGTGGAGGAACTGGTGAAAGTTGCGGACAAGATAATCAATGCGAGATGGGAGGGGGAGAGGCTTTGTGTTAAAAGAATAGAAATCATGGAAAATATCGCAAAACCAGCTACATAAGTGATACCATGTTAAATTGTAGACTTCCAACTCAAAACCAATTAACAATGAGTGAATTGACCTATATATATTATATATCACTTAACTTCCCAAAAAACTTTCGATGTGAGACTTTTATCATTAACACCCCTCCTCACGCTCAGACATGACCATCTGATGCGTGGACTTTTTTTGTGGGAACAACATCCACGGGGTGGCCCAAAAATCGGGCTGCTCTGATACCATGTTAAATTGTGGGCTTCCAACTCAAAATCAATAGACAATAAGTGGACTGACCCATATATATTATATATCACTTAACGTCCCATTAAACTTTCGACATTAACCGCACATATCATCCTTAAAAACACCCTGAATCTGTCTGGAGAAAGAAAAAGAAAGTACGAGTTTCAGAAATGCTATGTTTTTGTTGGAAATTCGTAGGAAATTCCCAACAGATATAGTGAGAGAGAGAGAGAGAGAACACCTTGGAGTAAGAGGTTCCAGAGCCACTCTGAAGAAGTGCGCAAGAATGAAAATTCTAAATGGTTGTTTGCCTCAATCGAGTTCTATGGAAAGAAGAAGAAGAAGAAGGCTAGAAAAACAAAAATCAATTAAGTCTTCTTCTCCAAATCAAACATCAGATAAGCATTCACACGGGTTAAACAAAATCACTAGCCTTGTTTCTTGTAAACAAAGATGCTTGTGGCTTACGTTTCAGTCAGAGTTCTTTTAGGGCAAAAAAAATTTACGCGCGTAACCTAACCAACAATCTTGCGGGTCGGTTTATATTTTTATGGGCCGTTACGTGTGGCCCATTAGTCACAGACCCGACCCGACATTCTTTAACAAAAAAAACATTTTTTTTATAGAAAAAAACAAGAACACAATGTCTTCTTTATATTGAATCATATGACGAACAATGTTTTTTCTTTTAATTTATGAATCAATGTCTTACAACAACATATAGGTGAAACTTAAAAAGAAATTGAAGCAAAGATGAAGTGTGAAGAAGGTTCTTCTTGTGAGTTTCTGTGTTCAGATGAGCAAAGCTAATCTCACCATTGTTCATAGTCTTTAGAGCAATGGCTAAACAAAGCTTTCCCCAAGTTCATAACCTGCAATAAGATGAGGCAAAATGAGATGCATTTACGGGGAAGAAAGACGAGAAATTGAAACAGAAATTGCATTCGACTGGCGGCATTAAGCAAACGAAATCCACGAAAGAATGAGTTCAACTGGTTTTAGAACTAGAAGGATACAATACTTCCTTGGTAACAGATCTAGAGAACTAAGTCATAAGTCGAAAAACCGATAACACTAAAGAAACAAGCGGAGTTCTAATAAAGCAGAGTATCAAGATGCCATTTTGCCGATCAAGATCGAAAAAAAGTCCAAAGAGCATTCACCAAACAATGCCGCAAGCAAATAAAACTTTCAGAAATGGCATTACGAAAGCTAATATCAGTTTATGAATAAACGAAGAATCAGATTACCCTTTCTCTGTTAGTACAAAGTTCGGTATCAAGATGCCATTTTGTCGATAAAGATCGAAAAAAAGAGTCCAAAGAGCATTCATCACAGCCACCAATCAATGCCGTAACCAAATAAAACTTTCAGAAATGGCATTACATACTAAGATCAGTACTTGATGCATTACAACAAAGCTAAAACCAGTTTACGAATCAACGAAGAATCAGATTACCATTTCTCTGTTACTAAGAGACATTACATGTACATTCATGACCTAAAGCTGGTTCCTTTATGCTCTAATCTAAGACCTAATCAAGATCCATATCAATGAAACAGTAATGAAAATTTCGACTTACCGAGAATCAAATTCGAACGATTTAATCGGATTTAGAGTCATCCACAATCTTCCTTCTAGCAGCTCTTGCATTGTCATATTCAAACTTCAACACATCAGGAATATGAGAAGTATCTTTAACACAAAGCATCCTCCCTAATGAACTCTCTTCAATCACCGGAAAATACGGAAACAAAACAGAGTTCACAACCCAAAACCAACTTCCACCGAGAATAGCCCCAAGCGCCGCGCCGGCAAAAACTTGAGCCACCGTGTGATACCCTAAATAAACCCTAGAATACATAGTAACAAAAGCTAAACCCCAATGTAAAAGATTCAGAATCCATCTACTCTTTAAACCAAACCAAAATCCAATTTTTTTACAACCCATTAGACTAAAGTAAGTAGCGAAGAAGAACATGAACTGAGAATGACTTGAAGGCCATCCATGTGAATCACAAGCTTCAAGCAACGAACAAGTCTCAGGTCGAGCTTGTTCAACGGAAGTTTTGATAAACTCGTTGATGAACTGTGAGATTATTAGACCTAAACCAAAGAAGATCCCTTGAAGCTCACGACGGAAGAGGAAATGAGAAATGAATCCACCGAGACTTATGAAGATCGGAACGAGTGAGATCCATGCGAGGAAATGACCTAACTGATCTCCAGGTCGGTATCGAACGTGGGTTAGTGTTACGGCCTTAAGCGGTTGAGATAGATCCATAAGGTGATGATGATGATGAATCGTTTGAGATCCAAAAGAATTTGACTTTTTTGGTTTCTTCAAGCTTCGTTTTTTGTTAGTTTTTTCTCGAGAAAATTAGTTGAGAAAGTGACGAGAAAATGAAAATATCGTTTGATGCGAGACACGTGTTTATGATTAAAAAAAGGAGTTTTATTCACATGCGTCACATTCGATTACGGTGTACGAAATTGACTAATAAGAAATCGCCACGTCATGTATTATAGTTTGCCACATAGGCAATTTCGAGAATCGATTTGGGCTAAATAATACATTTTCAAAGTTAAAAGGCTACTTTATGTGTTAATAGAAGTTTAGGGACTAAAGTGAAAAATACATGTCGGCGAAAATTTCTAATTTTTTTTAATTTGTTTTTTCTGGGCGCGAGGAAATGGATCCAAATAATCCAAAAAAATTCCTTTTTTTGGCCGAAGAAATTCGTGAAAATTCATTTTCGTTGATTCTGAATCAAACTCTACTCCCTGAAGAAATTTGGTTGTTTGATCCAAGCTTCTCCAATGGCGGACGATGGCTCCATGTCTAATCGAAGAGACCCGATAAAATCTTCAGGTGATTTTGTTTGTTTTTTCTTCCCCTTTTTGATTTCGGCGTTTCTACGATTTGAAATTTTGGAAATTTCGTTCTGGGTTTTACTATAAACACTCAAGTTTTGATTTTGGCACTTCGAGTATGCTAGTGTTACTATTGGAAATTTTGGATTCTGGGTTTTACTGTAAACCCTCGAGTTTGATTGAGATTTTTCAATTCGGTGAAAATGGATTTGATTGTGTGTAGTTGGAGATGTTGCCGGACAAAGAAGGAGGCAACAAGCGATTACGGTGGCTAAAGAAAGAAGAGAGTTACTTGTTAGAGCAAAGCGGCTTTGTAGGGTTGGTACTAATGGAGATGATGTTGAGAATGAGATGATGGTTGATGAAGAGCAGTCAATATTAGAGGCTCAAACTAGTAAAGTCGTAGAAGAGCTCAAATCTGCTGTTCAATATCAGTAAGTGAAATCTAGAAAGTGACGGAATTAGTCTAGCTTTGCGTAGTGTTAGTGAATCGATTTGCAATACTTCTTTTCTAGAAGCTGTTGGGATGAATTCTGTCTGATATCATTCAATTTTTCAGGGGAAAAGGTGCAATGCAAAAGAGGGTGACTGCTCTTCGGGAACTAAGGCATTTACTTTCAAAATCCGAGTTCCCTCCTGTTGAAGCCGCGCTCAATGCTGGTGCCATACCTTTACTTGTGCAGTGCCTTTCGTTTGGCTCTCCCGATGAACAGGTTCTCTACATTGGCCTTATATATGCTTCAGTGTTGTCCATTTGTTATACTTGCCCTGAGCTTTACTGTTTAGATCATTTCTATGTAATATGCATTGAAAATAAGACAAATTAAGTAGGTTTTTGATCTACTTGATTTCACTTCTGTGGAATTACAGTTACTTGAGTCAGCTTGGTGTCTTACAAACATTGCTGCTGGAAAGCCTGAAGAAACAAAAGCTTTATTGCCTGCACTGCCGTTGCTCATTGCTCACCTTGGAGGTTTGTACTAGCCACTGAGTCTGCTATGCTCTTTTCTTTTGTATGATTAGAAATCTTATGATTCGAAATTGATATTTTCAGAAAAGAGCTCTGCACCGGTGGCTGAGCAGTGTGCATGGGCAATTGGTAATGTAGCGGGCGAAGGAGAAGATTTGAGAAATATTCTTTTGTCTCAAGGGGCTTTGCCACCTCTAGCACGTATGATTTTTCCCGACAAGGGTTCGACAGTTAGAACAGCTGCATGGGCATTGTCTAATTTGATTAAGGGACCTGAACCAAAGGCGGCAACACAACTTGCCAAAGTCGATGGAATACTTGAGGCAATTCTCCGACACTTGAAAAAAACGTAAGCAAAGTTTCATCTCTCTTAATTGAAGCAACTGCTTAACTTGCTGCTGTATCTTGCTTCTTACTGATTCTTGAGCTTCATATGAGTCTTTTGTCTGCCAATATTCTATTGCTCAACTTTTGTCAGATAGTTTGATCAACATATCCTTAATTGTTCTATTCAGGGATGAAGAAATTGCTACGGAAATCGCATGGATTGTTGTTTACCTTTCGGCCCTCTCAGATATCGCTACAAGTATGCTTTTGAAAGGAGGCATTCTCCAACTACTTATTGAAAGATTAGCATCCTCAAACAGTCTTCAACTTCTCATCCCGGTAACTTTTTGAGCAGACCTCTTATTGTCCATAGGAAAGAAGCTTCCTATTGATTCTGTCTAAAACTCAAGTTTGAATTCAGGTTCTAAGGAGTGTAGGCAACTTTGTTGCTGTTGATCCGAAAGCGATATTAACAATGCTTATCCGTGGGCAGAACACTGAAGGCTAGTATCAGCTAACTTTTTTCGGTAGAATCACCATTAGCTTAATTATTTATCTTGTTCAAGATACTAATATCCCAATTCAAATTCCAGAAAGTGTCATTGGTGTGCTTGCAAAGTGCTTAAGAAGTGAACACCGTGTCTTAAAGAAGGTCAGAATCACGTACTCACTCTGCTTTCTCTCTATTATCTAAAGCTTTCATTGTCATCATCACTGATCTCAGTTTTATAGGAAGCTGCGTGGGTGTTATCTAATATAGCTACAGGATCTATCGAACACAAGAAACTGATACATTCTTCCGAAGCAATGCCATTGTTGCTACGGCTTCTCTCAGCCTCACCTTTCGATATAAGGAAAGAAGTTGCATACGTCTTGGGAAACCTCTGTGTAGAATCCGTAGAAGGAGACACAAAACCAAGGATAATTCAAGAGCACTTAGTTTCAATTGTCAATGGCGGTTGCCTCCCGGGTTTTATTGAGCTGGTAAGAGCTCCTGATATCGAAGCTGCTAGGCTTGGCCTTCAGTTCATTGAGCTGGTAAGCAACTAAACGGCCTTAAAAGCACAATGAGACGTGCTTTTGCTTCTATGTTGACGGTATATCGAATTTGGATTTTGTGGGTGGCTTAGGTTCTAAGAGGAATGCCAAATGGAGAAGGTTCAAAGCTTGTAGAAAGAGAAGACGGCATTGATGCAATGGAAAGGTTTCAGTTCCACGAAAACGAAGAGCTAAGAGTCATGGCGAACAGTCTAGTGGATAAATTCTTTGGTGAAGATTATGGAATCGAAGAATGAGAAATCGCCAAACAAGATGATGGAATCAAAGGAAACCAATCATCTTAGTGTCTTCTTTTTTTGCTTGTAACCAAAGAAAATGAAAGTGAGAGTAGACATCTTTAGGGTTTGGTTCCTCTTTTGTTGTTGTAAGTTTGTAATACAGTTTTGTCTGAAATTTTTTGCGTTAGTGTTAGAAGATGGCCTCTTAGCAAATGTGGAGAAGCTTAGAACCTTCTGCATCGTGCAGAGGGTTCACTTAGCTTAGAACCTTCCGTTTCGTCCAGAGGGTTCACGTAGCTTAGAACCTTCCGCATAGTTCAGAGGGTTCACTTTCTACTTTGAAATTTTCTGATAATTTGTGTCAAAGACAAAAGAATTAAAGATTCAATTAATTAGTCAAATACTAATTGTTGTTTTTAAACCAATCAAATACTACTAATGTTATTGGTTTTGAGATTTGGATAAGTTAAAATTTACTAATCAACAATTTAGTTTAAACTAATGTTAATTAAATGCAGTATAATTTTGTAGAATCCTTAAGAGTAAAGGGCTTTAGCAAAATCTGAAGCTTTCTTCGTCTTCATCACTGATCTCGATTCAGTAGCCATAACTTTTTTTTTCCCCCTGCAAAATTAGATTTTTATCTACTTCAAAAACAAAACATTGAATTCAACTATAAACCCAGTTCGTCTTCTACACTTAGAGAAGCTTCTTCAAGCATCAAATCACACATCTCGTCATAAGAAATTAAACTCCAAAAACGAAAATTTCAAGCGAAATCAGAGGTAACTTATGAAACCCAGTTGAAAAATAAACAGCGAAAAGCTCTCTCTCCACCAACAAAATCGAAAGATGAAAAGTTGAAATCTCTTGATTTTCTCAACAACACAGAGAAGCTTCGAGCTTCTTAGAAGAGAAAAGAGAAGATCTAAAACGTTGCCGTATTAACATTTTATAAATGATTTTTGGACTAATTTGTATGATTTTTGGGCTAATTAGAGCGGCCCAAAATGTTAGTTGGGCCTAGACTTTTTTAAAAGGCCCGTATAAAAATACGGTCTAAAATACACGGTTTATATTCGGTTTATACGCGGTTTGCACGCAAATCGAGGTCGGTTTTATGTCGGTTTACATGATATAACGGGCCCGTTTTCCGTTCAAACGGGGTCCGTTTGCTTGACACGTGTCCGTTCCGGTACGACACGTGTCTGATTATTTTTTTTTAATTTTTTTTTTCGTTTCTGTGTTAGAACCTTCCGTTTCGCCCAGAGGGTTCACTTAGCTTAGAACCTTCCGTTTCGTCGAGCGGGTTCGTTTTCTACTTTGAAATTTTCTGATAATTTGTGAGTCAAAGACAAAAGAATTAAAGATTCAATTAATTAGTCAAATACTAGTCATTGTTTTTAAACCAATCAAATACTACTAAAATGTTATTGGTTTTGAGATTTTGGATAAGTTAAAATTTACTAAACAACAATTTAGTTTAAACTAATGTTAATTAAATGCAGTATAATCTTTTGACTATATCGATACACAATGTCTCTTCCCATTCCCGCTTTAGCTTCTTCCTTCTCCTTTAGCTTCTCTCTCTCTCTTTCGACGAAGAAGACAAGAGAGACTCTCTTGAGTAAGTTTTGTCCTTGAGAAAGTTTCGTTTTTTACAAATCTTTCATTGTACATTTTGGTTTCTATGGAGAAATTGTTGTGAATAAAAATCTGATCTTTCTTTTCGTGGAGCTTAGAAAAGTTTTGGGTTTTAGGGTTAAGATCTTTGTTCCATTTTTGGGGGTTTAGGGTTTCTTCAAAATCTGTAAAATCTGAAGCTTTCCTCGTCTTCATCACTGATCTCGATTTGGTATGAAGGTGTGTGGTTGTTAATGTAATATAGCTACAGGATCTATTGAACACGCTTCAAAACTCTCTGTTTGTGTTGTTGCTGCTTCAGGGGTTTAGGGTTTCGAAGTGATGATGACCGGAGAACAATCATCAGATCGTCGTCGTTCAGGCAAGAACAACATCTCGTCAGTGGCTGTTACGATTCCAGCGAGGAGCAGCATTGTGTTTGATCATGAAGATGAATTGTTGAAGACGAGATACGAGATTTTAAAGGAGGATCATGAGAGTTTGGAACAAGATTACGCTAGTCTTAAAGAAAGGTTTAAGCTTTTAGAGGAAATGAATGATGTGATGAAGTTGCATTTCGGGAATCAAAACCGAAATGTGGAACTCGAGGAGACAAATCGAAGGCTAATGAAGGATCTCGAGAGGGAAAGAAGTGAGAAAGAAGAGTATAAGAAGATGGTTGAGGAGATGAAGAGAGTTGAGAGTGAGAGTAAAGAGATGATTGATGATTTGATGAAAAAGAACGAAGAGCTTTTGCTTGCGTTAGTGAGAGAAGAGGAAGAGCAAGCGAAGATTGAAAGTAAGTATGATGAATTAGCTGAGAGATTTAACAAAGTCGAGAAGGAATGTGCGGAGTTGAAATCGCTTTGTGATGGTCAAGGAGAGGAAAATGCAGTAACTTTCACTAAGGAAGTGGTGTATCTATACGATGATCACAACGCGAAGAGCAACACTCTTAAAGGTAATGTTCTGTTTTGTTTTAGTATGTTTGATAGTGAATCTCTCTAATATACGAAAGTTGAATGCAGATGCGATTGTGATTAGTGATGAGAGTGATGCTGAGAATGATGATCTTCCAAAAGAAAACAACATCATTGAATCGCCTGTTGACATCAAAGAAGAAGAACATTTCAACAATGAACCAAACTCGCACCTTACATCGACAAAAGCATTTCATCCATCACCTTCATCATCATCATCATCTTCATCTTCATCAGATGGATATGTGGTTGTTCCGGTTAAAAGATCTCGGGTTGATGAATCTTGAATCTTGAACATAGAAGTAGAAGAAATGTAGTTGAAGCTGATCATCACTCTTTTGGTAAAGCTTAGCTTTAAGGCACATACATATCTGATCAAATCTCTCCGGTGTACTGTTCTTTTTTTGGTCTTGTCTCGGAGAGTTTTAACATTTTGGTGAAGCTTAAAAGCAAATGACTATGATCTTTTGTTTTGGTTAATATCAAATTGCTTCTTATGTGAGTTGATGTTTATTTATGTACATTCTTATCTTAAATGGTATGTTAATTGCATTCATAATTTATAGGGGTAGACATTCGGATATTCGGATCGGGAATTGCGGATTTCAACTAGTTCGGATATAGGATTTTAGGAACCATCTGAGTAACTTGACAATTTGATTCCGGTTCGGATCAAGTATTTCAGTTCGGTTTTGAGTCGTAAAAATACTATAGTCGGAACCGAACCTTTACCCGAAAATATCGGTTCAAATCGGTTACTTTTTACTTATATTATCCGAAAATACTCGAATATCCATAAATCTACTAATAATTTGGATTTAAAGTAAAAGTTTAGATATATGTATTATTTAAAACACGAATTATATAATTAGTTTTAGCTATCTATTCGGTTATCGGTTCGGTTCAAATTATTCGGATATTGGATTTTAAGTTCGGGTTTTTTGCAAATTTCTGTTCTGGTATAAACCTTATGTTAATTGTTTTTAAAATTTTCATTTTATATGGTTAGAGAAATAAGATAATCCGGTTTAAATTGGTTTTCGAATCTTATGTTTAGTATATATAAATGGTTTCCTTCTAGTCTCTTCTTCACTCACATCTTCGTCTTTTTTCAAATTCTGCAAATTCTCTAAGGAGAAATTCTTCGATCTTCATCTTCTCGTTTCGGTTTCTAAATCGGTAAGTTCTCGATTTCGTTCTATTGTAGAATCATCAGCTAGATTGTTCGGGATTCAATCGTATAGTTTCAGATTGGGAATCGAAAATCAGATTAGAGAGATTTCATCGAATCGAGTAGTGAATCTAATCGGAATCTGTTTCGGATGTAATCGACTCATGAGAATCGTTCGAACATTTCTGCAGTTTTGGATAATCACTGGAAAATGGAAGAAGACGATGGAAACGGAAGATTTCGGAAACGCATGAAACCATCTGTATGTTTTTTTTGAATCGTTTCGTTGATTATTCTCGTGATGAATCTGTGGTGTAGTGGATCAGATTTTTTTTAGTTTTTTGGAAATTTCATAGGAGGAAAAAGAAGATTCGAGAGATGGAATGAACTTGGATGCAATTGAGAGTGAAGAAGAAGAAGCAGAGACTAAGCTTGTTGCTTCTGATGAAATGGAACTTAACATTGCTCAAATTCTCGATAAGATCGAAAACTTCACACAGACTGTAAGCTGTTGATTTGATATATTTTGCTTTAAGTCTAAGAAGTATTTGATATTTGCTTTAGTCTAAGAGCATTTGGTGTTTGCTTTAGATTGAGAACTTCACAGACTGTAAGCTGCTCAAGTCTAAGAAGAATTTGATATTTGCTTTAGTCTAAGAAGTTTGCTTTAGATTGAGAGTTTCACACAGACTGTAAGCTGTTGATTTGATATATTTGCTTAAGTCTAAGAAGAATTTGATATTTGCTTTAGATTTTTGAGAAGTATTTGATATTTGCTTTAGTCTAAGTTTTGATGTTTGCTTTAGATTGAGAGTTTCACACAGACTGTAAGATGTTGATTTGATGTATTTGCTCAAGTCTAAGAAGAATTTGAAATGTCCTTTTTCTACTTCCTATGGAAATGATGCATTCTTTGTCTTGATTTGTTTATCATATTTTTGCTTTAGTCTAAGAAGTATTTGATGTTTGCTTTAGATTGAGAGCTTCACACACACACACACTAAGCTGTTGATTTGATATATTTGCTCAAGTCTAAGAAGAATTTGAGATGTGCTTCTTCTTCTTCTTCCTATGGAAATGATGCATTCTTTGTCTTGACTGTTTATCATATTTTTGCTTTAGTCTAAGAAGTATTTGATGTTTGCTTTAGATTGAGAGCTTCACACACACTAAGCTGTTGATTTGATGTATTTGCTTAAGTCTAAGAAGAATTTGATATGTTCTTCTTCTTCTTCCACTCGGAAATGATGCATTCTTTTTGTTGATTGTTTATGATATTCTTTGTTGTTTTAGGTTTCGAATTTGCTAGAGTCAGGGAAGACAATGTTCAAGGAACTTAGTAGCGAATTCGAAGAACGTTTGATCACGTGAGATTGAAGAGAAACATCTATAATGTTTCTGTACGTTAAACATAATCGAAATGTTTTATCGTTTTTCACATGTATGAAAGTACAGGATACACAAGGAACATGTTGAGAAATGGCAAGAGGAGATCAAGGAATTGCGATTGCTCGATGCATCAAACGAGGAAACTACTTCCCTCTTACACAACGCTCGCTATCTGATTCAGAATCCGACCATTGATCCTTGAGGTAACAATCTATAATACCATTACTAGGAACAGATTATCATCTTCAGTCCAATGGTGTAAGCAGCCATATATAGATTTGACTTAGTTCAACATTCAACAATATGGTTTCTTGAAAAATTCAGATTTTGCATAATTTTTAAAACTATGTGTGAGTAAAAAAATAAATTGAAAAAAATTTAATGAAGTTCACCAAGGTTAGTATTTTTATTAAATTAAATTCACTGAAATAACTAAAAATTATAGAAAATATTACTTGTGATACAAAACGACAAGACATAATGTCGTGTGGGTCGTTACCAAACGGCCCTGGCCTTATCTCTGCATGACCCACTGACATTGCAGATATCACATTTTGGTTCAGTTTTGTTTCTATTTGTTTTTTTTTTCCAAAATCTATTGTTTTTTTTTGTTTTCCAAAATCTATTGTTTTATAGTTAAAAAAATAAGTAAATTTTATTTTTGTTTTGCCACATAATTAAAATTATATATCAAATAGTTTACATTCTAGCTTATATTTATCTAAAAGCTAACATTAGTTATTCTTATTATTTTATTGACAAACATGTTAGAATTAGAAATTAGGTGAAATTTCATTATAAATTAGCAGAAGCATATTCTATTATATATTTGATTTGACTATAAATCATATGATTAGTTTAAATTATCAAATTCCAACGGCTAGCTCTCGGTTTTATTATAAGAAAATTGGTTTTCTTCTACTGTCAAAGAGATAGAGAAGAAGACACATGGAGTGATAAAATTTTTAAAATGCATTTAATAACGAAACTATTATAAGAAGACTGGCACAAGCTGGCCACTGATAAGGAAAGCTTTGGGTTTATCTCCAAAAAAAAGTCAATGATTTAGGCAGGTTGTAATTAATACTTAATGACAAAATTAGATACTAATTCAATCATTTTAGTTCATTCTATGTCTTACATAATTAATAAGATGATTATATGTATGAATTAAAATGTTATACTCTTAGAAACATATGTTTTGTTTGCATTAAATGAGTTTCTTAAGCACTATCATAGTTGATATTCGTTACCAATCAATTATACTCCTTCCGTTTCTTAAAATGCGTCGTTATACTTTTTCAATGCAAATTTATAAGGAAAATTCAGTTTTAATCTACTATTTTAATGTATTAGTTAGAGAGAGAATTTTTTTAAAAAATATTAAAGAAGAGTATATAAGATTTTTTAATAGTTTTCTTAATATGTATGAAAAATGTCAGAATGACACTTTGCGAAACAAAGAGAGTATGTCACATAATTTTTTTGTTTATGGGTTCATTGGATATTTACTTAGTAGTAGTGTGGTGGATATATGAACATAAAATAAGACATGTTGAACAATAATCAATTAATTTTCATGATTTATCAAATCTAGAAAAATATTAAGTATGTTATATGGTGGCTCACTAGATCAAATTTAAAATGATAAAAGGGCTGTCTCATTGGTGGGATATATTTTGTTTCACATGTTTTGTCGGTTGTAGTAATGTAAGCGTGTATAAAAAAAACATACATTATACGAATCATGCAGATAAATCATGTAGAATATTAGTAGTATATTTTAAGAATATTGTTTACACTACCTAACTATTTGCAACACTTTCTTTTTTTATACGAGATAAATAGAATTCAAAATTTTAAAAACCATTCTTGAAACTTAAAGAATAAATACCTTTTGTATAAATAATAATTTATCACAACAAGTTTATAGGAATAATTTTTAAAAAAGTAAAAAGAAAAGACTAAGAAGTTTTTTTCTTTAAAGAAAAAAAAAGAGTAAGTGGGCCCCACAAAAGCGGCCCAATAAGTGGCTTCACGCGCACACACATACCGTCACAAATACTAACACACACAGCTTTGAATCCATCTGTCTTCTCTCTCTTCTCTCTCTCTCTCTTCGTGGTAATGATGATAATGTGAAGAAGAAGAAGAAGATATTCTCGCATCTTCAGATAAGATCCTTTTCGTCTTCGTCTTCTCCGATTTACCTCACAGAGAAGCTCGTTTTTGAGGTGAGTGGACTCTTTCTTTCCTTTTTTAATTTATCTCGACTTCTTCTTCTTCTTCTTCTACCAGATCTAGTTTCACTCTCTATCGCTTCCTCTTTCTTCCTGATTCATGGTCGTTGCATTTCAAATTTGTTTAAGTTGAATCGGAAGAAATTTAGCTAATAGATATCGAGATCTGTAGTAATCGCTAACTTTTCGTTTCGTTTGGTGAATGTTGAATTTCTCGATTTAAGCTTTACGTATTTTCTCAGGAAGAGTGTTAAGATCACTAGATTATATTCAGTTTTCTCTGAATTGATTTGGTTTTGATTTTTTGTTGTTGTTGTTGAAGGATTCATCACACAGGAGTAGTGAAAGAGAATGGGGAAGAAAGCAAAATGGTTTTCTAATGTTAAGAAAGCTTTCAGCCCAGATTCAAAGGTTTTTGCAAAAAGTTTTGTTGAATTTATACACATTTTGATGTAAATTTTGCATATTCTTATGTTTGATGTGTTTTAATTTTCAGAAGTCGAAACTCAAATCGCTTGAAAGCCCCAATGGTGTGATCTCTAACCTTCCTCCTCCTCCTCCATTGGTGGATCATAACGCGAGACAATCTTCTTCTCCTCCTCCTCCGTTTGAGGTGAGAGTAGCTGAAGTGATTGTTGAAAGGAACAGAGATCTTTCCCCTCCTTTAACGGATACTGCGAATGCTACAACGGCCGATATTCCTGTAGCTCCATCGTCATCTGCTCCTGCAGTCGTTCGTCCTCGTGCTAAAGATACTCGATTTGCTGGAAAGTCGAACGAGGAAGCAGCTGCAATCTTTATTCAGACTATATTTAGAGGCTATTTGGTATGTTTTGGCTTTTTTATAAGATCTCACTCTTTGATTGGTTTAACATTATGTAGAGACTTGCTTCCTCGGGATTTCGTATGAGGTTTACCAAGCCGCTTAGTTTTTTGGTTAATTGTTCTGTTCTCTTTTGATTTAAGTAATGAAAAAGAAGAAGCTTTTGGGTAAATTTGTCGGTTGTTCTGCTATTGCATTTCTTGAGTTTCTGTGTAAGGGAAAAAAAAGCCACTTTCTCTAGTATAACCTTGTCTTGTGTAATATCTGAAATACAGGCAAGAAGAGCAATGCGGGCAATGAGGGGTTTGGTCAGACTTAAGTTATTGATGGAAGGATCTGTGGTTAAACGGCAGGCTGCAAATACCTTGAAATGTATGCAGACTCTCTCTCGTGTACAGTCACAGATCCGAGCTAGGAGAATCAGAATGTCGGAAGAGAATCAAGCTCGCCAGAAACAACTCCTTCAGAAGCATGCCAAAGAGCTAGCTGGCTTGAAGGTATCTCTTACTCAATTGGTGTCTTTTCGTATACCTGAAAATGGAAATTGCTACGTCCTTTTGGTTATACTAAGAGCTTCTCTTTTCGCTCTGCCGTGTACAGAATGGGGATAATTGGGATGATAGCATTCAATCGAAGGAAAAAGTCGAAGCAAATTTGCTGAGCAAGTACGAGGCAACAATGAGGAGAGAAAGAGCATTGGCTTATGCATACTCTCATCAGGTAAATCCGATCAAACGCTCTTCCTCTCACCGTCTATGCACAAGTATACACGATTATTAAAGTTGAATATTTACGTTAATTTGCAGCAAAACTGGAAGAACAACTCTAAATCTGGGAACCCGATGTTTATGGATCCAAGCAACCCGACATGGGGTTGGAGTTGGTTAGAGAGATGGATGGCTGGTCGGCCAATAGAGATTACCGAGAAAGACCAAAACAACGACAATGCCGCATCGGCCAAGAGCTCTATTAACCGTAATGAAGCCACAAAATCGGTTACCCACAACAACTCAACGCAACCAAACACACCGTCATCCGCAAGAGGCACGCCACGAAACAAAAACAGTTTCTTCTCTCCTCCAACCCCGTCAAGGCTAAACCAATCCTCCAGAAAATCCAACATCGATGATGACGCCAAGAGCACAGTCTCTGTTCTGTCTGAGAGGAACCGTAGGCACAGCATAGCTGGTTCATCGGTTAGAGACGACCAGAGCCTCGCTGGCTCACCGTCTCTCCCAAGCTACATGGTTCCAACTAAATCAGCTCAAGCTAGGCTCAACAAACCACAGAGTCCATCAAGTGGTACTAAACAGGATAACGACGGCTTCGCGGACAAGGCGTCGGCTAAGAAACGACTCTCTTATCCGAATTCACCTGCATTGCCTAAACCGCGGCGGTTCTCAGCTCCGCCTAAGGTGGAGAATGGCGGCGTCGTCGTCGTCGCTGTAACCAACGGAGGAGGCAGCTGAGGTATTCAATATTTTTATTTTTCCCACTTGAAAGATTGTTATGTGTTTTTAATTTATTTGTGCAGTGTAAGCGCCTTTCATTATTATTTTTTACTATAATAATTTTTATTACAAATTCATGTTTTCTTGTTTGTTTGAATATTTAAGTGATTTATATTTATATATTAGAAAACCCCCGTTTGAATTTTATTAGCAAAATATATGTTCTTCCATTCTATTAGAAAAAAACAATACTAAAAAATGATTTAAAGGAAAACTCTTTTTTTTAAAAAAACAAATCTAAAATTCTATGGGAACTAAATAAAGCCTTTTGACCAATATGGATATAGTGCTTAAAGAAAAAAATTAGAAAGTAAATGAAACTTGAACTTCAACTTCGAATATTTTACTTCAAATATAGAGAGTTTAGAGAAAGAAATAAATTACCCTCTAACAAATCAAACTAATCTACGAAATTAAAAAACGTTAAGAAAAATCTAAAATTTCTCCTAACATAAAAGAAAATAAAATAAAACTATTGATGTGATGCCATTGTAATTTAATATGGTTTTTCTTAACCTGTTTATCAAATAGATCTTAGAGCACATTCAACACAGGGACACGGTTTGTTTAATTTTTTTTATCTGATTAAAAAAATAATAATTAAGAAATCAATCGCGGGACGCCACGTGTTAGTGGAGTCTGCGATTGGAAGAAGAAATCGTCTCTTGCGTAGCTTAAATAAGGGACGTATGTTAAATTTCTTTTATTTTAATAATATAAAATGCTAAGATAGGATACCGGGTTGATCTTGCTCTTAACGAAAAGTGAGCCAAACCAAGAGCAATTACAATAGACAACAATGGAATACTACATAACAACAAACTCAACTCAAAATAATGTTAAAAGTTTTTTGATAAGAAGAAGAAATGATAATAACAACACTTATTCAAAAAGCTAGTGACAAAGCTTTTTTCAAACCATCTCGTCCTCTTTGTGGGTGGCAATTGTAACATCAGAAGTAGGATAAGCGACACAAGTTAAGACAAATCCATCATTGATCTGGTCATCATCAAGGAAAGCTTGGTCGGATTGGTCAACAGCGCCGGAGACGACTTTGCCAGCACAACTAGAGCAAGAACCAGCACGGCAAGAGTAAGGCAAATCAATCCCGGCTTCCTCCGCGGCGTCGAGGACGTAAACGTCTTCGGGACACTCGATCTCTTTCTCTCCTTCTGGTGTGATGAATTTTACCTTGTAAGTGGCCATCGCGGTGACACGACAGCCGCGAGAGGTTGCTGATTTGAGACCGAAAAGACATTGTGTGTTGGCTGAACGGAGGTTGATGGAAGCTGTGTGACGGCGGAGAAAGGAAGTTCCGAAGACGGCGCTTGAGAGAGCGGTGGAAGCCATTTTTATTTGATCTGAGATTTTGTTGGGGTTTCTTTGTGATGGCTTGTGGAAGAGGTGTGGAGAGTGTGTGTGTGGAGAAGGAATAAAGGTTATAAAAGATGAGGAGATTGTTGTGTAATCCTATCTGCCACGTGTCATCTATTTTGTGGATTGTTGTATTATCGTCTCTCTTTGTTGATTTGTGTTGGTTGTCGCAGTTTTCTGCGGCTGCGGCTGCGGCAATTTCGTTTGATTATTGTTTATTTGGCAGACGCAGGAAGTTGACGTAGTCGCAGAAAGTTGACGCAAGTTTTGTTGTTCGTTTGGCAGACGCAGAAAGTCGACGCAGACGCAGATTTTAGATACAGACGCTACTTTTTTCTGCGTTGGTCGCGAAACGCGGCGTCTAGACGCAGCGGTAGACGCATGAACATTGTGTGATCTTATCTGCCATGTGCCATATATTTTGGGGATTGTGTAATCCAAATGGCCAACGCTAGTTAAAAAGCATCTGGACCGTTCGTTAGATCGAACGTTGTAAAAACAAACGAAAATGACAAATCTAAGGCCAGATTTTAAAAGCCCAAGTAAAAATGGGCCTATGCTTAATGGGCCTTAATGTTATAAAATTTGGCTTACTTTAGGTTTTAGGGTTTTCACAGCCGCTTTTTAAAGCTAATCTTCTTCTCCTTTAGCTCGTTCTCTGCTGCTGCTTGCTCACACCTCTCGCTCGCTTCTTCGCTCTCTGTTGATCTTCTTCTCCTCCATCGACAAACATGGGGTACGTTTCTTCTCTCTCCCTTAGACCCTTCTTCGTCCATCTCTGTGTTCTTTTAAACGTTTCATTGATTTGATTACCAAAGATTTTGCTTGTGGATATTTTCGGATCCACCACCGTAAATTTACATTTGATATTGCTGAAATCAGTGTCTTTTAGTGCTTGAAACTTAATTTAGAGAGAACCCATGTGTGTAGATTGAGTTGATATGTTTTTTTTTCTCTCTCTCTCTCTCTCTGTGATGAATTTGCTTATTTGAGCCATTGTTGTTGGTTCTATCGAGTGAAGCTTTGGTTATGAAATGTTGATCCTTTGTGTCTTTTATTTGCAAAAAATGAGTGTCTTTTAGTGTTGTAAACTTAATTTAGAGAGAACCCATGTGTCTAAATTGAATAGATTTGTGTTTTTTCTCTCAGTGATGAATTTGCTTATTTGAGCCATTGTTGTTGGATCTAAGTTTTGGTTTATTAAAATGTTGAATCCTTTTGTGGTGTTAATAACTTAACAGTAAGACAAGAGGTATGGGAGCTGGGCGTAAGCTCAAGAAGCTTCGGATTAATCAGAGGTGGGCTGATAAACAGTACAAGAAGTCTCATCTTGGTAATGAATGGAAGAAGCCTTTTGCTGGTTCTTCTCACGCTAAAGGAATCGTCCTCGAGAAAATGTAAGTCGTGTAATTGGCTTCTTTAGCTGAGATTGGTTGGTGGTGATGAGTAAGTCTCTGATGTTATGATTATGCAGTGGTATTGAGGCTAAGCAGCCTAACTCTGCTATCCGTAAGTGTGCCCGAGTTCAGCTTATCAAGAACGGAAAGAAGATTGCTGCTTTTGTTCCCAACGATGGTTGTTTGAACTACATTGAAGAAAACGTAAGTCGAATCAAAACCCTTTGTAACCGATTAGTTTCTTCAAGTTGTTGAATCATTTTCTTGGCAAATGTTGTTATTGTAGGACGAAGTCTTGATTGCTGGATTTGGTCGTAAGGGTCACGCCGTGGGAGATATTCCCGGAGTTAGGTTCAAGGTTGTGAAGGTTTCCGGTGTTTCACTCTTGGCCCTCTTCAAAGAAAAGAAGGAGAAGCCAAGATCTTAAACAATCAAAGCTTTTGTTATGGATTTTTAATATTTTAAAGTTATCATGAGAACTCAATCTTGTTTTGTTCTTCTACTTAAGATTCTTGAGTTTTGATGTTTCTTACATTTCAAATCACTTTGCTTTCGAGTGTTGCCTCTACTTTTGTTGATTTGTTGATCACTAAACATTAGCAATTAGTTATCAAGAGTAATCCATAAGTTGTCAAGACCCTAATCATGATCAAATAAAGAGATTCCTACAATGTGTTTCTGAATTGGTCATGTGGTTGCTTTGTTTGTCACTGGACAAACATACTTGAGACAGTAGCTTAGAAGAGAAGGTCCAAAGATGCTGTACTTCCCGGTGCTGCTAAAGGCGGTCTTTGCGTTGTCGCCTCTTTCGAAAACCACTCTTGCTCTCTTGCTTTTCTTCATAAGTCTCTGATTCTCTGAGAGGACCGTAACGGCTAAATACGCTGTTCAGCTTATCCTCGGATGGAACAGAATCCGAATCCGCAAACTTTAGGATCACTGCATTGGGTGCTGATGAATCTGCTGAACAGTCTTTGTTATTGGTTTGCTCTTTCGGGTTTGAGCCAGTTATGTCTTCATCCACAGGCATTAACATTTGCTGTTCTGATGTCTCGGTTATACTCTCATTCTTCGAGTCACCATCGAGATTGCTCCAAGTTATTTCCTTTAAGAACTTATCAAGTTCTTCGTAATTCGATTGGTCTAAGGGTATCTCCTTTCCGGATTTGGCAGAGTGAAGGTGGCTTGGAAGCATCTCATCAGGAGATGTAGTCTTTTCTTGTGCAAGCTCTTCAAGTTTAGTCTTCTTCGTGTTCTTGTTCTCGACTTCAACTTCTGAAACAAAACTAGAATTTAGTGAAGGAGTTAGAGAATTCATCTCACTTTCCACTCTCAAAGGGATATCCTCAAATGCAAAACACGAATCAGCACCCTTCTGCAGTTTATCATCCGCTGACAAATGAACTTCTCCATCAGAGTTTTTAGATGCTGAATCCTCTTTTTCCCGGTTGTTCTTGATCATTTTCTCATACTTGCCGTTGTCTTTCTCTTTTTGGAAGACATTTCTTCATCCGTGTCTCGTTCAGGGAGAGAAGCTGCAGATTCAACCGACCTTAGAAATGTTTCGTATTTCGGAAAGTTAAGATAGCTTTCCCATTGTTGAAAAGCCGATACTTGAGCTTGCTTACTCACAATCTGTAGCTTATCAGTCTCACAATCCATAGGAAAGCAAGCTAAATGCTTCATATATCCCACAAGTTCCCTAGGATCAAAACCGATAGCATTCGACACCTTATCACCACCGTATATCACACTTGAATCCTCTCTAACACCAGGATTCGTTATGTTCTGAGCCTTGAGTCTCTCATATGCTTCTCCCAAGACACAAGCACAAGATAAACCGAACTCAACTCTCCTCGAAACCTCTTCCAAAGCACAATCAATAGCATCAAGAAACTCCACCGAGTCGCTTTGCTTCTCCATCTGCGAGAAATGCTGATGAAATGGCTTTATCATTGATTCATCAATCCAAGCAAAAGAACAATCTCCGAAATACGCAACCAAGAACTTCCCCTTTTTGAAATGTTTCTTCGCTTTCTTCGACGCAACGGATGCATCAAACACTTGTCCTGGCCACCATGGATAGCTTCTTACTTTAGCCCAAACCAAATCTGAGCAAGAGATCTTCAGATTCTCAATAGATGAAGCTGAAGCAACACCATCAAGATTCTCTAGCTTCGATTTTTGCTTCCCCTTTGAGCAATTTCGATCTTCGCTCTTACAAGAATCACTCTCAGTCTCATCATCAGCTAGTGTTTCAGATTCCTGAGAAACTCCGTTCTCAAACCTCGACGCGTTGACGCCGGAAACAACGTCGGAGTAAGTTTCGTCTCCTCCTGGTTCCGTCGACATAACGAGCACTTACAAAACCCTAGAAAACGGAGAAGAAATCAGCAAAAGAAAAATCGATTCAAGTACATTTCCATACGAGAGCGAAGAAATTAACCGAAGAACAGAGAGAGAGAGAGAGAGAGAGAGAGAGAGAGAGAAGAGTGTGTAGACCCCCGGTGAAAATGACGGCGATAATTCTCCGGCGACGGAAGCTGGATCTTTGAGGAAGAAACGTTATCGAGAAATGATTTTTGGACTTAATTTGAGCGGCCCAAAATGTTGTTTTGGCCCAAACTTTTTTAAAAGGCCCGTATAAAAATACGGTCTAAAATACTCGGTTTGTACCCGGTTTATACGCGGTTAGCGCGCAAATCGAGGTGAATTTTATGTCGGTTATCATGGTATAACGGGGTCCGTCTCCCGTTCAAACGGGCCCGTTTCGCGTTGACCCGTGTCCGTTTTGGGTTGACCCGTGTGCGACACGTGTCCGATCCAATTTTTGAAACGAAAAAAAAAAGAACTTCGCCGTCCTTTCAAGCTACGACCTATCTCCGATCAACAAAAACGCCGAGAGCTTTCTCTTCTCCGGCAGTCTCAGAATCGCTCCGATCCTCATCTCCCGATGTCGACCCTGAAACACTATCCGATGAAACCATGCCCGAACTCGCGACGCCAGATCTGAATCGGAACCGAGTAGCTTTCACGTTCGTCAAGCTTCAAGTCACAGAGAACCATAGGCTCGCAAATGGTTCGCGAGGCGGCTTATGCTCCTTGAATGGATGATCGACTTGAGCCGAGACTGGTACTAATGTTTCTTTTGATCCTTTGATGGATTTGCAAATTCATTCGCGAATGTCTGATTCTGAGAATTTGATTTTGTGTTAGCTGAAAAAAGATGTTTTCTAATTTCATCAGATGGAACAAACAGTTAGTAGATTACGCAATGGATCTATCTTGCATCACTTTCCTATCTGCATTGCCCTGTGGTGCGAGGAAGAAAGACGGTTCTGGACCCGCACAATCGTATTCTATACTCGATTGTATCGGTTAATCTTCCTTTGTCTCCGATTTGTATCGGTTAATCTCATCATGTTTGTGATCTTTACTAGGAGGTGCTTTGTTTATTGTTTTCTTATGCAGTTGGATCAAACATATTATGTGATTGATATGGTCGAATGTACAGCGGAGTTCAGGTTCTCTTGGTTGCAATCAAAACTTGCTGAGACCGGTGCTTGTGATCGATCCTCCTTCCTTTTACCACAAGTTCAGGTTCATTGCAGTTCCTTTTTACAACTGCGACCAAAGCGGACTTCACTCAGCTTATACAGGATCAATACCTTATGTGAAAGATGGTTTGTTGTTTTATAACAAGTAAGCTCATTCATTTCGTTTCGCTTACTTGTAAGATGCCGGTTTTACTCCAGTTTCCATCGTTCTTTCTTCTGGTGCTTGTTCTTGCAAATAGTTTTAGCTTTGCGGGAATGCATTGGTTATGATTTATAGAATCATATTGCGAAACAAGTTCTTCTAGAAATAACAATTGGTTCTAATGAACAATGATTAGATTAGAAAGAAGACTGTTATTGTATCCTCTGTTCTATGAATCAAGTATGTAATGTTGCTTAAAACAATACAATCTGACATATAAAATTAATAATACAATATTGTATAAAACTAAAAAACATTATGATACATACAAATATTTAACAATGGTTTTCTTTTTTTTGCTTGATCAAATGATACATTCTTTATAATAATTTATGAGAAAATATTGGAAACATTTTTAACATGGATTTGTTTGATAAAGATGAAGACATTGTTGTTGTTTTGAGAAATTGTTGTAGCCATTGTAACAAGTTCTTCAAAACTTGATGCATCAAGGTAACCAACCAAGAGTACAACCATTTTCTCTAGACTTGTTGTGTTTCTCAGTAAGACTTCCATGAATGACGCCACGAGTTTCGACTCTGCGTATTTGCCTACCAACATCGATATGGTTTCGATTGATCCCGGGAAGGCTTTGTCTTTTGATCTCCAACATTGTCGTTGATTCGCACTATGTGAACGCAAGTAATTGTTTAGATGCATTTCCTGTAAAACAATCTCGGAATTTTCACGATATGAATACCGATATACGAAAGGGAATGGTTTCGCGACAAAGATACCGATATGATGCTGCATTTCACGGTGTGTATTGTTAGCTTTCGTAATCCAGGGGAGTTCTTTAGCAGCTTTGTTATTCCAGGAATAACAGAGCGGACAATCATCGTTTCAAGAGTCAATGATTCGACCTTGAGTGTCGGAAAACGTACTCCACAGAGCGCGGCTAGAGATAACATCTGAAAAAGCGTAATCAGAAATAATCCATCAACCGATTTTGACTACAAAACCAAATGATTCTGCAAGAACAGGGTCCGTGATTAACATACCTGAAGAAAAGTAGCTCCAATAGTAAGTTTCTCGACATTCTGCAACTTCTGTAGCATCTTTATAACATTACCTCGAAGAAAATCAGCGGAAAGGGTACCAAGATCGCAGAAGTAAATGTTCAAATTCGCTTCGGTTAAAGAAGAAACATTCACTAATCTACAAGGCATTCTCGAGTGTCTCAATCTCAAACAATGGAGATATGGTGCCACAATCTCTGTTGGACCGAGAAACCAATCGCTTCGATCCATCTCTAATCGTCTAAGACGCGGCGATTGACTCAGATCAAGACACCGAAACTCATCACAAAACAACAATTCCAAGCTTTCAAGCAATGGACAACCAGAGAGAATCTTGAGAAGCGATTCATCGGAGAGTTTACAGTAACTCAAAGACAAGTTCTTAAGCGATGACCACGATACATCGCATTTAGGGATCATAAGAACAGATCCAGAATCGATCAAAAGCTGCTTCAAAGTTGAATTGGTGTAGAAGAAATCAGGAAATGTATAATCTCTAACACGAGGATCACGAAACTCTAGAGAAAGCTTCTCGGCGAAGTGAGAAATGGCGAATTCGATCCAGCTATTAACAGATTGAATCCTATGAGCTAAGCTAGTACGAAGATGGAAGCTAGTGATTTTCGAAGCAGAGAAGCTATCTAGGGTTTGGTTTATCGATTTGGCTACAACTCTATGACTATCGATCGCGAGAGAAGGTGTCTCCGACCATACATACCTCCATCGTTTGGATAAGACGGTGGTTCTGATGGCGAATTTAGTCGGAATCGAGGAGAGGATTAGGTGAAGGATCGCGTCTGGTAGAGAGCTGATGAAATCGAAACCGTCGATTGAATCTTCTCCGGTGACTCTGTTACGGTGAAGAGAATCAGTGTGGTGGTTAGGGATTTCGACGGCGGAAGTTTCGCCGCCGTCTTGTTGTCGGAAAATTTCAGCCATAGACATCAAATCTCAAAAAATCTCTCTCTCTGTTATTATTATAAAATTATGACTCCTTTTTTATAAATACAAGCTTTTTGTGGGATTATTGACCGTAAAAAATCCAATTTTTCCATTCAAAGTCAATTAATAAATATATAATTTCTGCTTATTTCAGTTCTATATACTGAAATTTATATTTTTTGTTATTCAAAAATTTATAACCACATTTTATATTTATATTAAAGTATGTTAGACTTTCTTTCATGGTATATGGACATTGTTTTTATTTTGTTTATCAATTAATTTATTAAAAAATTATATACGACGTAAATAAATGGACTAACCGTACGAAAATATAGAGTTTTTTTGATAAATGCTTCATATACTGAAGTTTATACCCTTCAGTGTTGTTTAAAAATTTATAACTACATTCTACATTTATATTAATGTATGCTAAACTTTCTTTCATGGTGCATGCAAATCGTTTCTATTTTTTTTAACAATTAATTTATTAAAACTTCATATACAACCTCTACAAGTGAATTAACCACTATAAAATTTCTAATATCTAGAGAAACGAAGACAACAACAGTTCCAAACCTCTTTGACCATCATCTTATGTTAGTGAAAGATGCAACTATGCGTTAAAACAAGATTTTCATTTTTTT
>OVAN01003103.1:217-30308 GCA_900406275.1 Anastatica hierochuntica
ACCGCGCAACACTCAACTAACTAGTTACTCAACAAAACACATCTTCCATGTGTAATTCCCAATTTTTTTTAAACTTTTTATTACATAAGTACTTAATATATAAATTTTTTATTTGTTTTTGGAAGAATGCAAATGCTTAAAAAAATTTCAAAATCACATTAATGAATTCATGTTAACTTTTTTGTAAACTGTTATATATGCTTTGAAATATCTAAATAATTGAATTATAGTCTCATGTGCATACTTCATTAAAATTTGGCATCAATATAGTTTGGTTTTAGGGATTAGAATTTTTTTATTATTTTCAAGTTTGAGAGAAAGTAGCAAAAATGTCGTAAATTAGAGACTACTTTGCGACAGCTGCAATAAATATATACTTTTTGACAATTCTTAGTAATATTTTTTTATTTTACCCCAGAATTGTACTAGCCATAATATTATTTATTATAAAATCGATAATTTTAACACATAGCCTAACATCAACTAACCACTTAATCAACAAAATACAACTTCCATGTGCAATTCAAATTTTTTAACTTTTGAATTCATACCTATTAATATATAAACATGTTTGTTTGTTTTTGAAAGAATGCGCATGTTTTAAAAATTTTCAAAATCAGATTAATGAATTAATGTAAATTTTGATTGTCAACTGTTATATATGCTTTAAACATCTAAATAATTTGAATTATGTACTCATGCATATTTAAGTACGATTTGGCATCTATATAGATTGAGTTTAGAGATAAGAATTTTTTTTTATTATTTTCAAGCTTAAGGTAGTAGCAAAAGAGTAGTAAATTAGGTACTACTTTGCGACTTCTACGATAGATAGATACTTTTTTGACACTTCATAGTAACCTTTTTATTTTACCCCTAAAATTTTACTTGCCATAACAATATTTATTAGGAAATTGATAATTTTAATAGATATCATGACCTCAACTAACCATTTAATCAACAAAATACATCTTCCTTGTGAAAATCCTTTTTTTTTTTACTTTTGATTACATAACTACTTAATATATGTATACATGTTTGTTTGTTTTTGAAAGATTGTGAATGTTTTCAAAATTCTCAAAATCACATTAATGAATTAATGTAAATCTTTAATATCAACTGTTATATATGCTACAAAATATCTAAATAATTTAATTATGTACTCACGTACATATATGAGTACAATATTGGCGTATATATAGATTGGGTTTAGGGATTAAATTTTTTAATTATTTTTAAGTTTTAGAGGTAGTAGCAAAAGAGTCGTAAATTAAGGACTACTTTGCGACCTCTAGATAAATAGACACTTTTTTGACACTTCACTGTAACATTTTTTATTTTACCCACTAAATTATTCTTGCCATAATCTTATTCATTATGAAACTGATAATTTTAACATATATCCTAACCTCAACTATCTACTGAATCAACAAAATACATCTTCCATATGTTATTCCTACTTTTTTGTAGCTTTTGATTACATAACTACTTAATATAAAAACATGTTTGTTTGTTATTGAAAGAATACAAAAGTTTTAAAAAAATTTCAAAATCACATTAATGAATTAACGTAAAATTTTATTGTCAACTGTTGTTGGGGGTAAATTTATTCTCATAGAGTATGGCAATAGCCTAGACCAAGGAGACATAGATAAACCCCTGGTTGTAGGTGATAACCTAGGCGATAGCCAAGGACACGATCGCCAAGTCGAGGCCATAGCCGAGGTAGGGCAGATATCCCCTAAGTCAGTCTAAGATCTTAAGAGATAAAGACAAATGCCTTAACTGAATCTAGGGAAATATTCCTTTCGTATTATAAGCTCGAATGTAGGAGTTATCCATAAGACCCTAACTCGAAAAGCTATAAATACAAGGGGAAGATTCCTAGTTTAGAGGATCCGAAACTTTGATACCCAAACACACATATTGTAATCGACCTCTTATTCAATCAATAAAGAAGAGTCTTTTACACATCTTTTATCTCTCTCGCTCATCTCCCTTTTCCAAAACCCTAAAACCTTTAGTAAATTTGTTTTCTTTCTTCTCTATCTAAGAACGTTCCAAAAAACCCCCAAACAGTTTGGCGCTAGAAGGAGTGGCGATTTCAACGGGAACAAAGAAACTAAAATGAGTGAAGCTCACAGTTCATCCGAACCAGAAGAGATCAACATCCTCGAATTCGTATATATGGAGAAAACGCACGAGACCGCCGATGACGCGGCGGTCGCGGCGAATCTCCAAGAATACGAGCGGATCGCGACAAAGCTGAATCAGAGCGAAGTCCGCTAGAAGAAGTTGGAGGACGAGATTGCGATTCTCAAAGCCTCGATGGCGGGGAAAAGCATTCAGACACCTGATACAGGCGCCAAAGGCGATGCGAAGCTTGTCAGGTTCAAGAAGAAAATTCCACCGATGCAGTCGTTGGACGATACACCGATAACCGTCCCAAAGGAGGCACGAGCATATGAAAATCCAAGCTCTAGTCTGACCCGGATCCTCGCTCATATCATAAAAACAACCCTAGCACACCTCATGAAGGAAGCACTAAAGAGGCCCATGGACTGGAAGCCATGCTGACGGGAAGGCTGGAAGCTATGGAGAATATGATTAAGCGCTTGCCAATGCCATCGCTCTCAGTGAAGTTCCTAAGAAGTTTACGTGGCCAACCATGGCCCTTTATGACGGAACCTCCAATCCTGACACGCACATAGCCCAATACCGACAGCGTATGCTCATCGTCTTTGTTGGCCACGAGCACTTGGAGGTCTGTATGTGCAAAGGATTTGGAGCAACTCTCACATGCCCAACGCTGTTGCGGTACTTCAACCTAGCCAACGGCTCCATTAGCTCCTTTGTTGCGCTAACAGATAACTTCATAGAGCAATTTTCTAGCAACCGCACTCTAAGACAAGACTCTGACGATCTCTACCGAATCAAACAGAGGGAGGACGAGAGTCTGAGGGAGTACGTTCGAAGGTTTAACGAGGCCAAAGTATCAAAGCCCAACTGTGTCGCCTCTATCGACATCTCAACCTTCAGGCAGGGGTTGCTGAGTAGCGGCGACCTCTACAATGACCTCACTAAGTACCCTTGTTGCACGATGGACGACGTCTTTCCCATGGCTTGGGCACAAATAAAGTGGGAAGAGGATCCTGCCTATCAACTCACGTAGCTCCGAAGGCTAGCCCTAAGATCCTCAAGCAAGACAAAGTCCTTAGCAGAGAAGCATACCGACCTCATGGTCAAATGGGGACTAGAGGAAGCAGTAAGAGTCCCGCCAACCTGTGGACCAAGTCCGTGGCAGTCGCTAACAAGGAAGAGCGTGTGACTTTACCCAAAGACGTTGAAGACATGCTAACCACGACTCCGACAGAGGTGATCGCGGAGCTAAGGCGTTTCGCCAAGGCTGTAACGTGGCCACCTAAGCCACGATCTTCCACATACACCAAAGGAGGGAGCTCCAAATGGTGCGGCTTCACCGAGGCTACGGTCACCAAACCAAGAATTGCGCTCTGCTAAGGCAAAAACTGAAAAATCTCTTAAAAAAGGGGCTCTTCAAGTACTTCATTGCCAAGAGAAGTGCTGAGATAACCCAGCAACGCCAACCTAATCTTCCTGAGCCTGCAGAAGAGTCATATCCAGAATCACCCAAGCATACAAGGGTGATCAACTCGATCTCAAGAGGATTCAAGGATCAGGCGAAACCAGGGGCCCGCGTCTCGCAAGGAGTCATGTGTGTTTCGAAGGAGTCAAAGAACGAAGCATCAACAAAAGCAAGAATATGCTTCACTGCTTATCGAAGCGGCAATGGACAATCTATTCATCATGATGCCCTGGTTGTGTCCCTAACCATGACTTCCTACATTGTCAAAAGGGTCCTCATCGATAGCAGGAGCTCAACCAATATCCTCGTTGCGTGAGACACCAAGGAGATGGGGATTTAATAGTTAGACATCACACGAAGAGCAAGCGTTCTAATTGGTTTTAGCGGAGAGACAATCCAAACCAACGAGGAAATCACCCTTAGCGTATGGGAAGCGAAAGTCTACCAGCGAACCAGATTTGTCATCGTAGATTATCCATCAGCATACAACGCCATCATGGGAAGACCATGGATCCATGCGATGAAGGGTGTCCCTAGCACCCTACATCAGGTTATGAAATTCCCAGCCCTTTGGGAAGTAGGGGAAATTATAGGAGACTTGCAAGATGTTAGGTCCTGCTATGAGATCACCCTCAAAGGCAAGCCAACGCTTCCGACACTGGTTATGGCCAAGGCCAATACCCACGATGAAGTGCCAAATATCAAACAGCTAGATGAAGTCCCATCGGTTGAAGGTGATTCCACCAGGAAACTGAGGATTGGCTCGCATCTCTCCTCAGACCAAAAGGAAAGGCTGCTAGGTTTCCTTCGATCCAACCAAGACTGTTTCGCCTGGTCACATGCGGACATGCCAGGGATTGACCCCAGCATCATCTCGCATAGACTAATGGTAGATCCATACCACCCACTGGTGAAGTAGAAGAGAAGGAAATTCGCCCCAGAAAGAGATACCATCTTCAACAAGGAAGTAAGCAACCTCCTCGAAGCAGGATTCATTCGAGAGGTACGATATCCCAAATGGCTAGCCAAAGTGGTAGTTGTGAGGAAGAAGAATGGGAAATGGAGAGTTTGTATCGAATTTATAGATCTCAACAAGGCTTGTCCCAAGGATCCTTTCCCTCTTCCACACATCGACAGGCTAGTCGATGCCACCGCGGGGCACCAACTCATGAGTTTCATGGATGCCTTCAGCGGGTACAATCAAATCTTGATGCACCCCGGTGATCAAAAGAAGACAACATTTATGATGTCACAAGGGATTTATTGCTACAAATTCATGCTCTTTGGCCTCAAAAACATCGGGTCCAACTACCAAAGGCTGGTCAATCGGATGTTTGCCGAACATATCGGTCAAACCATGGAAGTGTACATCAATGATATGCTGGTAAAGTCTTTACTAGCGAAAGATCACATTCTACACCAGCACCAAGCCTTCAACACACTCCGAAAATACAAGATGAAGCTCTAGCCATCCAAGTGTTCGTTCGGCGTTAGTTCTTCCCAGTTCTTAGGATATATCATCACTCATTGGGGAATTGAAGCTAATCCGGAGCAAATAAGAGCGATCCAAGGGATCCAAACGCCACAAACTCCCAGGGACGTCCAAAAGCTAACAAAAAGAATGGCGGCCCTTAGCAGGTTCATTTGAAGGCTATCAGAAAAGTCGAATCCTTTCTTCGAAGCCCTTAAAAAGGGAAAATAATTTGTATGAGATGATAACTGCAAAGAAGACTTGGCGGCCCTCAAAGATTATTTATCCACTTCATCATTGCTATTTAAGCCTAACGACAAAGATCCAATGTTGTTGTATCTCGCTGTCTCTGATCACGCCGTCAGCGGTATCCTCGTGAGGGAAGAAGCCGACATCAAACATCTTGTTTACTATGCTAGTAAATCGCTTCTGGATGCAGAGACACGATATAGTCACCTGGAGAAGTTGGCCTTGGCCTTGGTTATAGCAGTTCGAAAATTAAGGCCCTCAAAGATTATTTATCCACTTTGTCATTGGTATTTAAGCCTAAGGACAAAGAGCCCCTGCAGTTGTATCTCGTTGTCTCCGATCACGCCGTCAGCGGTGTCCTCGTGAGGGAAGAAGCCGACATCCAGCATCCTATTTACTATGTTAATAAATCGCTTCTGGGTGCAGAGACACGATATAGTAACTTGGAGAAGTTGGCCTTGGTCTTGGCCTTGGTTATAGCAGCTCGAAAATTAAGGCCCTACTTCCAAGCGCATACGATCGTACTAGTAACCTCCGCTCCAATCAAATCCATCCTACACAAGCCAGAAGTGTCAGGTAGGTTAGCCAAATTGGCCATAGAGCTGGGAGAGTACGACGTGGTCTTCAGGCCAGCCACCGTTATAATAACTCAGGTGCTGGTAGATTTCGTAGCTGAATTCACACCCACTATGGATCCGTTGGTGAAGGAGGAGGTACAAACTCTCTAAACCACAAGACCCGATGGATAATGGACATTCCATGTAGATGGCTCTAGCAGCACCAGGGGAACGGGTCTTGGAATCGTATTGACCTCACGCCATGGCGAGAAAGCATCTCAGACAGTGCGATGCAAATTAAGAGCTACAAAAAGCGAAGCCGAGTATGAGTCCCTTATAGCGGGGCTCACGTTAGCAAAGGATCTGGGAGCTCGAAAGATCGCGGTCCACAGTGATTCTCAATTGATCATCAACCAAATCCAAGGCGATTATCAAGCCAGGGAGGGGCACATGACCAAATATCTCACGATGGCGAAGGAACTCATAACAGACTTCGAGGAGTGCAAATTGTACAAATACCACGTGAAGAGAAGAGCCAGGTCGACACGTTGGCTAACCTCGGATATTTGTTGCAAGCTACTAAAAGCCTTGATATCCCTTTGCTAATGTTGCAATGGCCAACCATCGCTAAAGAGGTACTCACCACAGAAGTGAAACGAGCAGTGGCACGACCCAAGGGCCCACTGAGATAACATACGACTAGAGAACAGCGATAATAAGATACCTCATAGATGGGACCCTACCAGAACTCAAAGCCGAATGCATCAAGATAAAACGACAAGCTGCGAGGTATTGCCTAATCAGGGAAAACCTCTATCGATGATCCTTCGGGGGATCATTACTGAGATGCCTCACATGGCCCGAGGCAAGACTCGCCTTAGAGAAACTCCACGGAGGCACCTGCGAATCACACTCGAGGGCAGGAGCCTTGCCCTGAGGACACAAAGAGCATGATACTATTGGCCAACGCTAGAAAACGATGCAAAGCTATACGCACGTAATTGCAAACAATGCCATATCCATGCTCAAGTGTCCAACCTTCCCCCCCCCCCCCCNCCCCCCCCCGAGAATCTGAAGCCAATAGGAGCATCATGGCATGGATATAGTTGGGAAATTCTCCGTGGCACCCTCACAAAAGGTTTTTTTGTTCGTAATGACAGACTACTTCACCAAATGGGTAGAAGCAGAAGCATTGAGCCTAATCAAAGATGTCTAAAGACGGAGTTTCCTCTAGAAGAGAATCATATGCAGGTTTGGAGTGCCCCCGCGAGATTGTCACGGACTACGGGCCCCAACTCACTAGCAATGCTTTCAAGGAATTCTGTGAGACATGGGATATTAAACTCAGCTTCACCACGCCCCATCATCCACAGTCAAACGGCCGTGCAGAATCAACTAATAAAACCATCGTCAACATGCTGAAGAAACAGTTGGACGCAAAAAAGGAATATGGGTCGATGAGCTCCCTGGCGTGCTATGGGCTTACTGAAAAACAACAAAATCTGCCATCGGCGAATCACCGTACTCCATGGTCTATGGCAAAAAGGCATTCATTTCGACAGAGATCAGCGTTAAAACAGCCAGAAAACGCTGCCACGACGAAGAAACCAATGATGAACTGATGGGCCTAGACCTAGACCTGATTTAGGAAAAAGATGCCGCGATGGTGCGCAATTGGTGTTACCAACAAGAAGTAGCCAGAAACTACAACAGAAAGGTCAGAACGTGAACTTTCCAGAAAGAAGACTAGGTCCTGAGAAGAGTGTTTGACAACACCAAGGATAAAGCTACTGGAAAGCTAGCCCCAACCTGGGAAGGGCCTTATAAGATCATAGAGGTACGAAATGTCGGAGCTTTCAGATTGCAAGACAAACATGGGAGAGAGCAACCAAACATCTGGAATGCCCTCCAACTCAAAAATTATTATTTCTAAGTAAGGGGCCCTGGTGCAAGCCTTGACACACATCTTCCATGTGTAATTCATAAATTTTTTAACTTTTGATTACATAACTACATAATATATAAACATGTTTGTTTTTTTTGAAAGAATATGAATGTTTTCAAAATTCTCAAAATCGCATTAGTGAATTATTGTAAATTTTTATTGTCAAATGTTATATATGCTTGAAAACATCTAAATAACTGAATTATGTACATATATAAGTACAATTTCGCATCTATACGATAGCGTTTTTTTTACCGATAGGGTTTACGGATAAGAATTTTTTTATTATTTTCAAGTATCATTGGTAAGCAAAACCGTCATAAATTAGTGACTACTTTGCGACTGCCACGATAAAATAGATATTTTTTAACACTAAATAGTAACTTTTTTTATTTAACACCCAAAATTGTACTTGCCATAACAATATATATTATGAAATTTATAATTTTAACATATATCCTAACCTCATCTAACTAATTATTCAACAACATACATCTTCCATGTCATATTCCATGTGATAATTTTAACAAATATCCTAACCTAAACTAACTATTTAATAAACAAAATAAATCTTCCATGTGTAATTCCTAATTTCTTTTAACTTTTCATTACATAAATACTTAATATATAAACATGTTTGTTTTTTTTTGGAAGAATGCGAGTGTTTTAAAAATTGTCAAATTCACATTAATGAATTAATGTAAATTTTTATTTTCAATTGTTATATATGCTTTGAAACATCTAAATAGTTGAATTATGTACTCATGTCCATATTAAATTACATTTTGGCATCTATATGGATTGGGTTTAGGGATTAGAATTTTTTCATTATTTTCAAGTTTTAGAGTTAGTAGAAAAAGATTCATAACTTAGGTACTACTTTGCGACCGCCACGATAATAGATACTTTTTGAAACTTCATAGTAAATTTGTTTTTATTTTACCCCAAAATTGTATTTGCCATAACATTATTTATTATGAAATTGATAATTTTAACATATATCCTAACCTCAACTAACTGCTTAATCAACAAAATACATCTTCCATGTGTAATTCCTAATATTTTTTAACTTTTGATTACATAACTACTTAATATATAAACATGTTTGTTTGTTTTTGAAAGAAAGCGAATGTTTTAAAAAAATTTTAAATCACATTAATTAATTAATGTAACTTTTTATTGTTAATTGTTATATATATGCTTTGAAACATCTAAATAATTGAATTATGTACTCATGTCATATTTAAATACTATTTGACATCTATATAGACTGAGTTTAAGGATTAGAATTGTTTATTATTTTCAAGTTTCAGAGGTAGTAACAAAACAATCGTAAATTAGGGACTATTTTGCGAATGTCACGATAAATAGATAATTTTTTGACACTTCATAGTACTTTTTTTATTTTACCCTAAAACAATACTTGCCACAACATTCTTATTATAAAATTGATAATTTTAACATATATCATAACCTCAACTAACCACTTAATCAACAAAATACATCTTCTATGTGTAATTCGTAAAAGTTTTTTAACATTTGATTGCATAACTACTTAATATATAAAAATTTTGTCTGTTTTTGAAAAAATGCAAATGTTTTAAAAAATTTCAAAATCACATTAATGAATTAATGTAATTTTTTATTGTCAAATGTTATATATGCTTTGGAATATCTAAATAATTGAATTATGTACTCATTACATATTTAAATACAATTTGGTATCTATATAGATATGGTTTTTGGATTATCATTTTTTATTATTTTCAAGTTTTAGAGGTAGTAGCAAAGGAGTCATGAATTAGAGACTACTTTGTGACTACTACGATAAATGGCTAATTTTTTAACGCTTTGTAGTAACTTTTTTTTTATTTTACCACTTAAATTGTACTTGCCATAACATTTTTTTATTATGAAACTGATAATTTTAACATAAATTCTAACCTAGGCTAACCAGTTAATCAACAAAATACATCTTCCATGTGTAATTCCTAAATTTTTTTAATTTAAGATTATATAACTACTTAATATAAAAACATTTTTATTTGTTTTCCAAAGAATGCGAATGTTTTAAAAATTTTCAAAACCACATTAATGAATTAATGTAAATTTTTATTATCAACTGTTGTATATGCTTTGAAATATCATAATAAATTAATTATGTATTCATTTACATATTTAAGTACAGATTGACATCTATATAGATTGGGTTTAGGGATTCGTATTTTTTTTTTCAATTTGTAGAGGTAGTAGCAAAAGAGTTGTAAATTAAAGACTACTTTGCGACTCCCACGATAAATAGATACTTTTTTGATACTTCATAGTAACCTTTTTTTATTTTACCCCCTAAATTGTATTTACCATAACATGATTTATTATGAAATTGATAAATTGAACATATATCATAACCTCAACTAACCACTTAATCAACAAAATACATCTTCCATGTTTAATTCTTAATTTTTTACTTTTTATTACATAACTACTTAACATATAAACATGTTTGTTTTTGGAAGAATGTGAATGTTTTGAAAATTTTAAAAATTACATTAATGAATTAATGTAAATTTTTATTGTCAACTGTTATATTTGCTTTAAAACATCTAAATAATTAAATTATGTACTCATGTACATATTTACTTACAATTTGGCATCTATCTAGATTGGTTTTAGGGATTAGAATTTTTTTATTATTTACAAGTTTCAGAGGTTGAAGCAAAACAATCGTAAATTAGGGACTACTTTGCGACTGCCACAACAAATATTTACTTTTTTGACACTAAATAGTATCCTTTTTTTTATTTAACACCCAAAATTGTACTTGCCATTAGAATATATGTTATGAAATTGGTAATTTTAACATATATCCTAACCTCAACTAACTATTTAATCAACAAAATACATCTTCCATATGAAATTCTTAAATTTTTTTATCTTTTGATTACATAACTACATAATATATAAATATATTTGTTTGTTTCTGAAAGTATGTGAATATTTTAAAATTTTTCAAAACAAAATTAATGAATTAATGAAAATTTTTATTGTCAACTGTTATATATGCTTTGAAACATTTAAATAATTTAATGATGTACTCATGTACATAATTAAGTACAGTTTAACATCTATATTGTTAGGGTTTAAGGATCATAATTTTTATTATTTTCAGGTCTAAGTGGTACTAGCAAAATAGTTAGAAATTAGGGACTACTTTGCGACTGCCACAATAAATAGATAATTTTTGACACTACATAGTAACCATTTTTGTTTTACCCCAAAAATTTTACTTGCCATAATAATAATTATTAAGAAATTGAAAATTTTAACCTATATCCTAACCTAAACTAACCATTTAATGAACAAAATAAATCTTCCTTTGTAATTCCTAACTTTTTAAACTTTTGATTACATAACTACTTAATATACTAACATTTTTGTTTTTTTACGAATAACGCCAGTTTTTTTTTAAATATCTCAGAATAACATTAATGAACTAATGTAAATTGTTATTGTCAACAGTTATATATTCTTTTAAAAATCTAAATAATTTAATTATGTACTCATGTAAATATTTAAGTACAATTTGGCATCTATGTAGATAGTGTTTAGGGTTAAAATTTTTTATTACTTTCAGGTCTCAGTGGTAGTAGCAAAATAGTCGTAAATTAGTTACCACTTTGCGACAGCCACAATAAATAGATACATTTTACCACTACATAGTCACCATTTTTATTTTACCCCCAAAATTGTACTTGCCATAACAATATTTCTGAAGAAATTGATAATTTTAACATATATTCTAACCTCAACTAGCCACTTAATCAACAAAATATATCTTCCATGTGTAAGTTCTAAATTTTTTTAACTCTTGATTACGTAACTACTTAATATGTAAACATGTTTGTTTTTTTTTTGGAAAGAATGCGATTGTTTTAAAAAATTTCAAAATCACATTTATTAATTAATGTAAATTTTTATTGTCAACTATTATATATATGCTATGAAACATCTAAATAATTGAATTATGTACTCATGTACATATTTAAGTACTATTTGGTATCTATATAGATTGGGTTTAGGGATTATAATCTTTTTTATTATTTTTAAGTTTCAGAGGTAGTAGCAAGACAATCGTAAATTATCGACTACTTTGCGACTGCCACGATAAATAGATACTTTTTATGACTTCATAGTAACTATTTTTATTTTACCCGAAATTGTACTTGGCACAACATTATTTATTATGGAATTGACAATTTTAACGTACATCCAAACCTCAACTTATCACCTAATCAACAAATACATCTTCCATGTGTAATTCCTAAATTTTTTTAACTTTTGATTACATAACTACTTAATATATAAACATGTTTGTTTGTTTTTGAAAGAATGTGAATATTTTGAAAATTTCCAAAATCACATTAATGAAATAATGTAAATTTTTATTGTCAACTGTTATATTTGCATTAAAACATCTAAATTAATGAATTATATACTCATGTATATATTTAATTACTATTTTGAATCTATATAGATTGGGTTTAGGGATTAGAAGTTTTTATTATTTTTAAGTGTCTGACGTAGTTGCAAAATAGTTGTAAATTAGAGACTACTTTGCGACTGCCACGATAAATAGATACTTTTTTGACACTACATAGTAACCTTTTTTATTTTACCCCAAAAAGTGTACTTGTCATTACAATATTTATTAAGAAATTTATAATTTAACATATATCCTAACCTAAACTAACCATTTAATGAACAAAATAAATCTTCCATGTGTAATTCTATTTTTTTTTTTTAACTTTTGATTACATAACTACTTAATATATAAACATATTTGTTTGTTTTTGAATGAATGTGAAGGTTTTAAAATTTTTCAAAATCAAATTTGTGAATTAGTGAAACTTTTTATTGTCAACTGTTATATATGCTTTGAAACATCTAAATAATTAAATTATGTAATTATGTACATATTTAAGTACAATTTGTCATCTATATAGATTGGATTTAGGGATTAGAATTTTTTTTTTTATTTTCAAGTTTCAGAGGTTGTAGCAAAACAGTGATAAATAATATACTACTTTGCGACTGCCTAGATAAGTAGATACTTTTTTGACACTACATAGTAACTTTTTTTTATTTTACTCCAAAATCGTACTTGCCACAATATTATTTATTATGAAATTGATAATTTTAAAATATATCCTAACTTCAACTAACCACTTAATCAACAAAATATGTCTTTCATCTGTAATTCCTAAATTTTTTAAAATTTTGATTACATAACTACTTTAGCAATATGCTTAATCATCTCAGCAATGTGCTCAAGCATATCGGCCAAAGAGCACATGCTCTTTTTCCACAGATGGGCGCCGCCACGCAACCTGGCCGAGACCGCTTTACTCATTGGGAGAAAAACAAAGAGGTAATCAAGTGGTTACTGTAGCTTTCTCTACTGATGATGCAGGTTGACCAGGTTGCTCATGTCCCTGATAAAGGAAAAGCCATTGCTTTCTCTACTCATGATGCAGGTGGACGGGATGACATTCTGAAGTCGGAGAGCTTAGTGAATAATGATGAGCTCCTGGCTGAAGAAGGTGAATTGGTGGAATCGAACCTTTTGGCTAATGAGAGTACTGATTTGGGTCTAGTTAATTCAACAGAGGATCAGGAGGTAAATGGGATATTGGAGAAGAATGGCTTGGAGATACAGGATCTAACGGAAAACACCTCTTTCCATGAGACCGTAACAGTGGATAAAACAACTATTGGAGGTACTCATGGTCCCTGTGAAGAAGGTACAAACTCTGGTCCTCTTCTTTCTATGGGTATTGAGAAGATTGTTATGGATTTAAGAGGCATTACGTTGGATAAAAGGAATAATACTATGTCTAAGTATAGTAGAAGTCCCGCAAAGATTCAAGAAGTTAATTTTAATAAGTTGAATATGTTGACGTTGGTTTCGCCTCATAAACGTAGAGATTCATACCGGAAAAATACGAGGAAAACCCAAATTCATAATATGTTGTTATCTGGTATTGCAGGGACCAAAAAGGAGGGGACCAAGGCTAAAGGTGGCACGAATGTTTCGATGCCATCCACAAAAACGAAAAAAGGAATGGTGGCTTCCCTAATTCCACTGGCTCATCCGTGAAGATTTTAAGTTGGAATTATCAAGGCTTGGGGGAGACTTGATACCTGATACTTTATGTGATCTTTGGAATAAATTTCGGCCTGGTATTGTATTTTTATCAGAAACAAAACGATCTGCTATTTGTTTAAAAAAGTTTCATTTGAATTTTGGTTTTAATAATTTGTACACGGTTGATCTGATAGGATCTAGTGGTGGTTTGGCTATTTTCTATAATAATGAAATAAATCTAGAATTTCTTTATTCAAGTAATCGCATCATTGATGTTTCTACATCGATTTAGGGTTCTAAGGTTGCTATTTCTTTTGTGTATGGTGAACCGGTTGGTGCAAAGCGAAACAAAGTGTGGGAAAAATTGATAGAAATAGGAGCGCAACGGACAAAACCTTGGTTGATAATAGGCGATTTAAATGAGTTAACTGGAAACCATAAGAAGAAAGGGGGGGGATGCGTTCCGCAACATCTTTCGTCCCCTTTAACCAAATTCTTTAACATTGTGGAATGAAGGAGTTTCCATGTGCTGGAGACCAGTTGTTTTGGAAAGGTATGCGGTGTAATCAGAATGTCCGATGCAAGTTGGATAGAGTGGTACGGAACGAGGATTGGCATAACATATTTAGGCATTCCAAAGTGGAATATTTACCGAGAATTGGATCTGATCACCGGCCAATACTTCGTAAGTTTAACTACAAAATGGAGAAATACTTCAAGAACTTCAGGTTTAAAAAAGATGGATCGTAAAGGAAGGCTTCGTGGAGGTCATCGCTAGTGGTTGGCAGCGTATACGGAATTTTCGAGAACCAGCATTCGTGGACAAAATTCAGAATTGTAGAAACTCTATCTCTTGGTGGCGAAAAAATAATGTCCTACCGGGAAGAGAATCTATCGATATTCTGAAGGCCCAATTGGAAGGAGCTTAGAATGATAATTTGGTCTCTCAGGATACCATTGTAGAAATTAAAACGAAACTCCAACAAGCCAATAAGGATGAGGAGATCTTCTGGAAACAAAAGAGCAGGTATTTATGGATAAAGGAGGGGGATAGAAACACCAAATTCTTTCATGCCTCAACAAAATAAAGGCGGGTCTGTAACCGAATCTCGGGGTTATTCGACCCACAAGGAGCTTGGGAGGAGTCACAGGAAAGAATAGGTAAAATAGCGGTTGAGTATTTTAATGATCTATTTAAAGCCACAACGACAAATGATCTATCTTGGGCACTTGAGAATGTTCAACCGATTATTACGAATCATATGAATCAACTCCTTATTAGGGACATAACGGAGGTGGAAGTGCGGTCTGCACTGTTCGCAATGCATCCGGAGAAAGCCCCAGGGCCGGATGGCATGACTACTCTATTTTTTCAACGATATTGGGTGGGGGGTTCTAAGGGATGACTTGGTTAAGCTCGTAAAGGACTTCTTTCGAATAGGCAGTTTTGATGCACGATTGAATTCCACAAATATATGCTTAATCCCAAAATCGGAACAGGATGCCGGATCTTCGACCAATCAGCTTATGCAATGTGGGTTATAAGATTATCTCGAAAGTATTATGTTTGCGTCTCAGGAGGTTGCTACCATCCGTAATTTCAGAGACACAATCGGCCTTTGTGTCTGGAAGACTCATCACAGACAATATTCTTATTGCCTAGGAGATGTTTCACGACCTGTGTACCAATCAGAAATGTCGTTATGACTTTATGGCCATAAAAACGGATATGAGTAAAACCTATGACCGTATTGAATGGTGTTTTCTGTAAGCGGTTATGCAAAGCTGGGTTTCGGCCAAGTATGGATTTCCTGGTTAATGTGGTGTGTTAGATCGGTATCTTATAAAATTCTCTTTAATGGTAGACCGACAGAGGCTATTATCCCTAAAAGAGGTCTTCGGCAGGGGGATCATTTGTCCCTGTATCTTTTCATTATATGTACAAAAGTTCTTATAGCCAATATTAAGCGAATGGAGAGGGATAAATCCTTAAGAGGGATTCAAATCGCCCAAAGGAGCCCACCAATTTCTCATTTACTTTTCGCGGATGACAGTCTTTTCTTTTGTAAAGGAGAGGCATCACAGTGTCAAGCCATTAAGGAAATTTTACAGGTCTATGGGACTGCTTCTAGGAAGATGATCAATTTTGATAAGTCGTTGGTAATGGTTGGGAAAAATGTCTCTGACCACACTAAAAACATGGTGAAGGTACAACTAGGCATCACCAAAGAAGGTGGTATGGGGAATTATTTGGGTATCCTTGAGAGTGTGGGTGGTCCTAAGAGTCAGATCTTTAATTATGTTCGAGAACAATTAGGAGACCGAGTTAATGGATGGTCATCCAAATATCTATCAAAAGGAAGCAAGGAAATTATAGTCAGTTGCACTCACTTTACCTAACTATGTCATGTCATGTTTTAGGTTCCCCCAGGGGTTAATCTCGAAGTCAACAAGTGCTATTTCCAAATTTTGGTGGAGCTCCAATGGATGTAATTGCGGTCTCCATTGGTTTTCATGAGACAAACTATGTATTCCCAAAGAGGATGGAGGCTTATGCTTCAAATCTTTGGAGGATTTCAATACAGCCTTATTGGCTAAACAACTATGGCGATTAATATAGTTTCCGGGTTCGTTGGTGGCACGGGTATTACGGGGCAGATATTATAGGAATGTACACCCGCTAAACGCGAAGAAACTGAACTCACCCTCATTTAGCTGGAAAAGTATTTTCTCAACTCAGGATATGCTTAAGAAAGGGATAAGGATTAGGATAGGATTAGGGATAAATACATATGTATGGCATGACCCGTGGATTCCGGATGAACACCCATGACCAGCACGGGGTCAAGGAAGTGTTTGGCACCCAAGGTTACAAGTCCAACATTTAATAAATCCTCAGACAAGGGAGGGACATCTTCCAATCCTACATGAATTCATGGATTTGGGGGACATAGAGCTTATTAGGGGCATTCAACCAAGCCGATTCACAGTTAACGATGGTTTAATATGGCATTATATGAAATCTGGACAATACATGGTTCGCTCAGGTGACAAAATGCTTAATTCTATGGAGATAAAACGTATTAATAATAATGGATGGGGGCCAGGGCTGGAAGCCTTGAAGGCATTCACATGGACATTAAAGTGCCCTCTAAAAATACAACATTTTCTCTGACAACTCATCACAGGGAGCTTGGCGGTGACTCATGCAATTACCACTAGGGGAATACGGTGTGATACCATTTGTAAACATTGTGGTACTGCTGTGGAGACAGTAAACCATGTTTTCTTTGAATGTGGATCGATTTTACAGATTTGGAATGACTACAGGGATCCTGAGAGACAGGAAGCTTTCCCAACGAAGTCTCTATATACTAATATGGACTACCTCTTCTGGCAAAACCCTATGAGGGATCAAGGTAGAGGTTGTGAACTTTATCCATGGGTTCTAGGTTAATCTGGTAAGCAAGGAATAAAAAGGTTTTCCAAGGAGTTCATATTGAAGTTGATGAGATTCTTAAGAATGCAGAGACGGATGGTATAGCCTGGGAAGAGGCACAAATTACACCGCCTTCTTTCGAGGAAGGGATAAACTTCGAAAGTCCTAGAACGACAGGTTTAACTTCTCGAGTGGATGGATCTTGGAAACAATATGACAATACCATTGGGCTCAGTTGGATCTGTCAAGATGCGGATGATAATGTACTCTTAGTTGGAGCGAAATGCCACCGCTGGAGCCTCTCAATACTTCATTCTGAAATGGAAGCTTTGTTGTGGGCAATGACAAAACTATCCAATAGAAGAATTGATTGCCAACATTTCGAGACGAACTGTAAAGAACTTTTCAACATCACCCAGGATCCAAATGATTGGTCCGCTTTTTGCACGTTCATCCAAGAGTTCCAGTACCTCTGCTGTTTATTCCTGGGCTTCTCCTTGTCTACAATACCGCGTACAACGAATTCGAAAGCGGACTGCCTAGCTCGCGGCTCTTGTACTATTTCTTATGATTATATTTTTGTATAATCTACCCTCCACCCTGGGCAACTAGGAATGAGAGACATTCTGATTATAGTGTGGCTGTTAAAAAAAAACTACTTAATATATAAACATGTTTCTTTGTTTTTGAAAGAATGCAAATGTTTTTAAAATTTTCAAAATCACATTAATGAATTAATGAAAATTTTTATTGTCAACTATTATATATATGATTTAAAACATCTAAATAATTGAATTATGTAATCATGTATATATTTAATTACAATTTGGCATCTATATATATTGGGTTTAGGGATTAGAAGTTTCTATTATTTTCAAGTTTCAGAGGTAGTTGCAAAACAGTCGTAAATTAGTGACTACTTTTCGACTGCCACGACAACTAGGTACTTTTCTGACACTACATAGTAATCTTTTTTATTTTACCCCCGAAATTGTACTTGTCATAACAATATTTATTAAGAAATTTATAATTTTAACATATATCCTAACCTAAACTAAAAATTTAATGAACAAAATAAATCTTCCATGTGCAATTCCAATTTTTTTTTAAAATTTTGATTACATAACTACTTAATATATAAATATATTTGTTTGTTTTCGAATGAATGTGAATGTTTTAAAAAAAATTTCAAAATCAAATTTGTGAATTAATGAAACTTTTTATTGTCAACTGTTATATATATGCTTTCAAACATCTAAATAATTGAATTATGTAATATACATATTTAAGTACAATTTCACATCAATATAGATTGGGTTTAGGGATTAGAATTTTTTATTATTTTCATGTTTCAAAGGTAGTAGCAAAACAGTTGTAAATTATAGACTACTTTGCGACTGCCAGGATAAGTAGATACTTTTTTGGCACTTCATAGTAACTTTTTTTTATTTTACTGCAATATTGGACTTGCCACAACATTATCTATTATGAAATTGATAATTTTAAAATATATCCTAACCTCAACCAACCACTTAATCAACAAAATACGTCTTCCAAGTGTAATTTCTAAATTTTTTAAAGTTTTTATTACATAACTTCTTAATATATAAACATGTTTGTTTGTTCTTGAAAGAATGCAAATGTTTAAAAATTTTCAAAATCACATTAATGAATTAATGGAAATTTTTATTGCCAACTATTATATATATGCTTTAAAACATCTAAATAATTGAATTATGTACTTATGTGCATATTTAAGTATAATTTGGCATCTATATAGATAGGGTTTAGGGATTAGGATTTTATTATTTTTATTCTAAAGAAATTGATAATTTTAACATATATCGAAACCTAAACTAACCATTTAATGAATAAAACATACCTTCCAAGTGTAATTCCAAATTTTTTTAATTTTAATTACATAACTACTTTATATGTAGACATATTTGTTTTGTTTTTGAAATAATAAGAGTGTTGTAAAAATACTCCAAATCACATTAATGAATTAAATTAAATTTTTATTGTCAACTGTTATATCTGCTTTGAAACATCTAAATAATTGAATTATGTACTCATGTTCATATTTAAATACAATTTGGCATCTATATAGATTGAGTTTAGGGATTAGAATTATTTTTTATTATCTTTAATTTTTATAGATAGTAGCAAAAGAGCCGTTAATTAGGGACTACTTTCCGAACATCACGATAAGTAGATACTTTTTTGACAACTCAGAGTAACCTTTTTTTATTTTATCACCTAAATTGTACTTGCCAAAACATTATTTATTATGAAACTGATAATTTTAACAAATATACTAACCTCAGCTAACCACTTAATCAACAAAATGCATGTTCCATGTTTAATTCCTATTTTTTTTAAACTTTTGATTACATAACTACTTAATATATAAACATAATTGTTTTTTTTAAAGAATGCGAATGTTTTGAAAATTTTCAAAATCAAATTAATGAATTAATATAAATATTTATTGTCAACTGTTATATATGCTTTGAAACATCTAAATAATTAAACTATGTACTCATGTATATATTTTTATATTTCAAGTTTTAGAGGTAGTAGCAAAAAAGTCATAAATTAGGGACTACTTTTCTACTGCCATGATAAATAGATACCTTTTTTTTTTTGACACTTCATAGTAACTTTCTTTATTTTACCCCAAAATTTTACTTGCCACAACATTATTTATTATGAAATTGACAATTTTAATATATATCCTGATCTCCACTAACCACTCAATCAACAAAATACATCTTTCCTGTTTAATTCCTAATTTATTTTTTAACTTATGATTACATAACTACTTAATATATAAACATGTTTGTTTGTTTTTGAAAGAACTATGCAATGTTTTGAAAATTTTTAAAATCACATTGATGAATTAATGTAATTTTTTATTGCCAATTGTTATATATATTCTTTGAAACATCTAAATAATTGAATTATGTACTCATGTACATATTTAATTACAATTTGGTATCTATATAGATTGAGTTTAGGGATTAGAATTTTTTATTATTTCAAGTTTCATATGTAATGCAAAACAGTCATAAATTAGGGACTACTTCGCTACTGCCACTACAAATAGATAATTTTTTGACACTTCACAGTAACATTTTTTTTTTATTTTACCCCAAAATTTTACTTGCCACAATATTATTTATTATGAAATTGACATATTTAAAATAAATCTTTACCTTAATCAGCAAAATACGTCTTTCATGTATAATTCCTAACTTTTTTAATCTTTTGATTGCATAACTAACCACTTAATCAAAAAAATAAATCTTTCATGTTTAATTCCTGATTTTTTTTAAACTTTTCGTTGCACAATTACTTAATATATAAACATGTTTGTTTGTTTGTTTTTGAAAGAATGTGAATGTTTTAAAAATTTTCAAAATCACATTATTGAACTAATGTAAATTTTTGTTGTCAACTATTATATATATGCTTATAAAAATAAAAATAAGTGAATTATGTACACATGTACATATTTAAATATAATTTGGCATCTATATATATAGGGTTTAGGGATTAGATTTTTTTAATTTTCATGTTTCAGTGGTCGTAGCAAAATATTCGTAAATTAAGGACTACTTTGCGATTGCCACGATAAATAGATACTTTTGACATTACTTAGTAACAATTTTTATTTTAAACCCAGATATTTTACTTGCCATAACAATATTTATTAAAAATTCGATAATTTTAACATATATGCTAACCTAAGCTAACCATTTAATGGACAAAATAAATCTTCCTTGGGTAATTCCTATTTCTTTTAAACTTTTGATTACATAACTACTTAATATATCATTGAGCATTACTTTGAGAGAGGAAAAACCCTAGCCATCATCGTCTTCTACTTTCGCTTTGAGCTTTTAGCCGGTTTCGGTGGTCTATGACATCCGTTTCCGGTAGTGATTTTCTATGTTCTCCTATCTTCTCTATGTTTCTTTCTTTTACTTTGTTTATGACGTTTTTATCGAATCATACCCTGGATTTGAGTGGATTTAGTGCCAACTATCTTTGCGACGGTATCTTTTCTCTATGTTTACTTGATTTTCTTTTTGATTCTATGTATGGTGGTGTTCAGATATGAGTTGTTTTGACCATCGAACGGAGGAGTGGAAAATACTTTAATCTGTTTGACTCCTACGTTAATCTCATGTCATATCTTTCCGCCAGCTATACTATTGTTTTGGATTCTTCCACTCGGATCTCTACAAAACGATTTGCAGGGAAAAGAGAAGACTCATTATTTTCAGATTTATTTATGCTTCTGGCTACGAGTTTTCTTCACGTTCAAACTACTTTCTTCTTAAGCCGCTATTGTGGATAAAAGCAGAGCAACCGGTGTGAAGTAAAATTAACTTTGGACAAGGTTATCATCAATGTTTTTCAGAAAAACCATCCAAGACTAGAATATGTAAGAACATTTTTATCCTTGTGGTTTATCTATATTTTCTCTTTCATCTTGTAATTTGCTAGTCGATTTCCAAATCAATAATAAAAAAGTTCTCAGCGTTAAAAAACTACTTAATATATAATCATGTGTTGTTTTTTTGAAAGAATATCAGTGTTTTAAAATTCTCAAAATAACATTAATGAATTAATGTAAATTTTTATTGTCAATTGTTATATATGGTTTGAAACATCCAAATAATTGAATTATGTACTCCTGTACATATTGAACTACAATTGGGCATCTATATAGATTGGGTTTAGGGATTAGATTTTTTTTATTATTTTCAAATTTTAGAGGTAGTAGCGAAAGAGTCATAAATTAGGGACTACTTTGCGACAGCCACAATAAATAGATACTTTTTTGACATTCATAGTAACTTTTTTTTTATTTTACCCCAAAATTTTACTTGCCACAACATTATTTATTATGAAATTGACAATTTTAACATAAATCCTGACCCCATCTAACCACTTAATTAGTAACATACGTCTTTGATATGTATATATTTTCATGCATACTTAGATGCATGTTAGCTTAGGTTCATCCACTTTTAGGTTGTATATATGGCATATATGTCTTAGAATGCATAAGTTTGAGTCAAGAGTCTAGTTTAGGAACATTCTTGCATTTGCATGAATTTTCTTTGAATTTTGTAGGTGCAACTTTGGATGGATCTATGGAGGCTCTAGGGATGGATTCAAGGTGGATTTGGAGCTAAGAAATCAAGGAACAAAGGAGCAAAAGGCTATGGAAGAATTGGGGATCAACAAGGCATCACAGAGGAGAAAGAAGCCATAAAAACTGCTAAAGGGGAGCTCCAATCGACCTCAAGGTCGATGGCTGGCTACCTAAGGTCGATGGCTGCCTACATTTCCAGTAAACAACACCCTTGCTCCTAAAGGGAGGCTTCCATCGACCGAATGCTTGCTCCCATCGACCTTGGAGGTCGATGGCTGACTACCTTTTCCCGAAAATGCCCTTTTTAGGGCTTCCTCTCTTCTCTCTTTAGCATAAATAGACCTCTTATGTTCCAAGAACAAGAAGAACTTTCCCTTAGCTTAAAAACCTCTCTTTTTAAAACTTTTGTTTATGTTCTAAGTTGATTCTCTTAATCTTTTAGATCAAGAGTCTCTCTTGTATCTCAACTCTTTTATTTATTAAATCATGCTTATATTTCTCATCTTTTCTCTCTTCTCTCTTCTCTCATCTGATGTGTGAGTAGTTTTTTCTTGGATCTTGGGGAAGGTAGATTTGAGATGATTTGTGGTTAGGTCATGACGTTTAGTGATAGATAGGACTTAGATCTCTATGGTTTAGGTGTTCTTAATGCTAGATCAAGGATAAAAAACTAGATCTTGACATGTATACATTTCACGCCCGAGATATGTTCGATGAAATGTCTAGGAGAGCCTAAAGTATGCCAAACTTAGCTTATCCAACGAGAGTTGATAGCTAGGGAGTTTGGTGACAATGTGGAATGGTTCTTAATGATTGCTTGCTAAATGATCACAACAAACGAGAGTTGAGTGGAATATGNAAGGATAAAAAACTAGATCTTGACATGTATACATTTCACGCCCGAGATATGTTCGATGAAATGTCTAGGAGAGCCTAAAGTATGCCAAACTTAGCTTATCCAACGAGAGTTGATAGCTAGGGAGTTTGGTGACAATGTGGAATGGTTCTTAATGATTGCTTGCTAAATGATCACAACAAACGAGAGTTGAGTGGAATATGTTAGCTTGCAAATATGACTTTTAACCATGAGAGTGGTATTAGTTGAAGCCTTGATTCCATAGTCATGAGGTTGAGTTCTTGTTGATTTCTCTTATTACACCATTACCTAGCTACTAAATCGGATAATTGAATAGGCTAGGATTAGATCTAGGGTTGTGATGGATGATTAGGCTAGATCTTGGCATAGATTCCTACTAGATCTAGTTTAGTTCTTCATAGTTATTTGCTTGCTCATTGACGCCTAAAAAATGTTCGATGAAATTCCTGAGAGAATTAGATCTATGGCTTTCACTTGGGCCCATGAAAGTGGATGTTACCTAGGTGCTAGATGGCTAAAAAGGCTTGAGAATTACTATCACATAGATGCTTAGATGGGCAACAAGCAAAAGTTGAGCCTTGTAGTGTGTATAGGTGAATAGATCTCCTTCACGAGAGTGGGTTGATCTATTATAAAGGGATCCTTGGTCTAGGAATAGCTTCGATCCTCCAATAAAGCCTTACCAAAGTCCATCACACCTCTAGATTGAACCCGAACCTATAACCATTATCTCAAGATCCATCTTTATCTTATTGCCTTTACTTGCTTATTTATTTAAGTCTACTTTATGCTTTACTGTTATGTTTTACTTTCCTTGTCTAATTATGTTTCCTAGATTTGATTTCCTTCAAAACCCCATTCCTTATTCACTTAGCTTAAGAACGGTTGTGTATTCTTAAAGTTTGAACTTATCTACCTACGGTTTGCTCAGTGTGGTTCGACCCCTAAGTACTACAATAGCATATCCGCGCACTTGAGAACTGTGTGATTGTCAGGAAACGAGCTTTTATAAATTTTAAAGATTCGTTGCCTTTTGTTTCCTTTAAACAACCATGCAACAGTCTTCCATGTGTAATTTCCAAATTTTTAAAACTTTTGATTGCATAACTACTTAATATTTAAACATGTTTCTTTGTTTTAGAAAGAATGCGAATGTTTTAAAAATTTTTAAAATCACGTTAATGAATTAATGTAAATTTTTATTGTCAACTATTATATATATGCTTTGAAACATCTAAATAATTGAATTATGTACTCATGTACATATTTAAATAAAATTTGGCATCTATACAAATAGGGTTGAGGGATTATAATTTTTTTTAAATTATTTTCAAGTTTCAGTGGTAGTAGCAAAACAATCATAAATTAGAGACTATTTTGCGATTGCCACGCTAAATGTATACTTTTTGACACTACATAGTAAACTTTTTTATTTTACCCCCAAAAGTTTACTTGCCATGATAATATTTATTAAGAAATCGATAATTTTAACATATATCCTAACCTCAACTAACCACTTAATCAACAAAATACATCTTCCATGTTTAATTCCTAATTTTTTAACTTTTGATTATATAACTACTTAATATATAAACATGTTTGTTTGTTTTTGAAAGGATTTGAATGTTTTGAAAATTTTCATAATCATATTAATGAATTATTGTAAATTTTTATTGTCAAATGTTATATTTGCTTTGAAACATCTAAATAATTGAATTATTTACTCATGTACATATTTAATTACAATTTGACATCTATATAGATAGGGTTTAGGATTAGAATTTTTTTATTATTTCAAGTTTCAGTTGTAATGCAAAACAGTCGTAAATTAGGGACTACTTTGCTACTGCCACTATAAATAGATACTTTTTTGACACTTCACATTAACTTTTGTTTATTTTACCCCAAAATTTAACTTTCCACAACATTATTTATCATGAAGTTGACAATTTTTACATATATCGTGACCTCAATTAACCACTTAATCACCAAAGTACGTCTTCCATATGTAATTCCTAATTTTTTTTATTTTTTGATTGCACAACTACTTAATATATTAACATGTTTGTTTGTTTTATAAAAAATGCGAATGTTTTAACAATTTTGAAAATCACAGTAATGAATTAATGTAAATTTTTATTGTCAACTATTATATATACGCTTTGAAATATCTAAATAATTGAATTATGTACACATGTACATATTTAAATATAATTTGGCATCTGTATAGATAAGGTATAAAGATTAGAAATTTTTTTTTCAAGTTTTAGTGGTTGTAGGAAAATAGTCGTAAATTAGGGACTACTTTGCGATTGCGACGACAAATAGGTACTTTTTGACACTACATAGTAAACTTTTTTTATTTTACCCCCAAAAGTTTACTTGCCATAACAATATTTATTAAGAAATTAATAATTTTAAAATATATCCTAAACTAAACTAACCATTTAATGAACAAAATAAATATTCCTTATGAAATTACTAATTTTTTAAACTTTTGATTACATAACTACTTAATATATAAACATGTTTGTTTGGTTTTGAAAGAATACTAGTGTTTTAAAAATGCTCAAAATCACATTAATGAATTAATGTAAATTTTAATTTGCAACTATTGTATATGCTTTGAAACATCTATCTAATTGAATTATGTACATATTTAAGCACAATTTGGAATATGTATAGATTGGGTTTAGGGAATAGACTTTTTTATTATTTCAAGTTTCAGAGGTTGTAGCAAAACAGTCATAAATTAGAGACTATTGTGATACAACCACGATAAATAGGTACTTTTTGACACTTCATAGTAACTTTTTTTTATTTTACCCCCAAACTTTTATTTGCAACAACATTAATTATTATGAAGTTGACAATTTTAACATATATCCTGACCTCAACTAACCACTTAATCATTAAAATACGTCTTCCATGCGTAATTTTCAAATTTTTTAAACTTTTGATTGCATAACTACTTAATATATAAACATGTTTGGTTGTTTTAGAAAGAATGCGAATGTTTGAAAATTTTACAAAATCACGTTAATGAATTAATGTAAATTTTTATTGTCAACTATTATATATATGCTTTGAAACATCTAAATAGTTGAATTATGTACTCATGTACATATTTAAATATAATTTGGCATCTATATAGATAGGGTTGAGGGATTAGAATTTTTTTATTATTTTCGAGTTTCGGTAGTAGTAGTAAAAAAGTCTCAAATTAGGGACTACTTTGCGACTGCCACACTAAATATATACTTTTTTACACTACATAGTAACCTTTTTTATTTTACCCCTAAAATTATACTTGCCATAACAATATTTATTAAGAGATAAATAATTTGAATATAAACCACGAGGAGATGTCGATATGGCGATTTCTGGGGAGATTTTTGAATATTCGTATCTCAACCTTCTCTTGATCTTCCTGTTCTTCTTCCTGCTACATATTTATCAATTTTTCAGAGAAAATCTCGCAGAAGTGTATTAGTGGTGCGGTTACTTGACGTTTCTCCGACACCACTCCGACTCCCGTCGTGGGGAAGTTACCCCATGACGATGAATTGCTATTCCACAACCGTTTGTTGCTTGTCTTTAAAGCCCAGAAGTGGGAGGAATCGAGACCACCACTGGTTAATTTTCTCTCTAACTCTCTCCTTACAAATCACTCCAAGCAAACAAACGAAATGACAGACTATGCTAGGGCTCTCCAAGACCAAAATTTGGGCATTTATGATGCCCCTGAACTGATGCCGGCGGAAGCATGTGAAGCGGCGCGTCGGGCTAACCAATTTTCGCTGACGGAAAGAGGTCTCAACCCACGGCGGCAGAATCTCAGGGGACTGATCGCGACTCTTCCTCAGATCTGGGGAATTCCTGGGCTAATTGCGGGAAGAAGAGTTGACCATAACCGCTGCCAGTTTGTCTTCCAGTCTGAAGATCTGATGCAATCAATCCTTAACCGAGGACCATGGGCGTTTAATGAACAAATGGTGGTTCTTCATTGCTGGACTCCAACTACGAATATCTCTATCCTCAACTTCCTCTCCTTTTGGGTTCATATCCGAGGTATCCTGTTGCAGTACCTCTCAGCAGACATGATAAGCAGAGTTGCGAGTCGATTGGGAGTGGTTGAGGCTGTTGATTTCAATCCTGATGCGGCGACAACCATGGAATATGTCAGACTTAAGATACGCCTGAACATAACTCAGCCCCTGAAGTTCCGTAAGGTTTATCTGTTTGATGGGGTTCAAACCTTAATCAGCCTACGATATGAACACCTTAAAGGGTTCTGTGCAGTGTGTGGGATGCTGTCACATGACACCGGTGATTGCCAAATACCAACTCCTGGTCAAGATGCACCAAATGATGAAGATGAAGATCACGACCAAGGGGACCATCCTTTTGCTGAGGGCCATGAGGAGAACTTTGATAACCCGCAAGAAGAGGATCCAGATATGGAGGAGGATCTTCCTCCGGGGTATGGTCCAGGTGACAACCAAGCAGTGCATCAGAATGGGGGTCTAGATGAAGTTCACTACCAAGACCTTCCAACTTTCCAAGGATCTGGTTCTGATGGTCTGTCTAGGAAGTGCAGTCTCTCTGTGTCTTTGCTCTCTGATAGTGTTGACTCCTCAGCGGAGACCCTTTCACTAACTGAGGTAAGGAATCTGGCTTTGATTCCCATTGTTGATAAGTCCTTGCAGATTGTACAAAGTGTCTTGCATCATACGGTGGCTGGTGAAGCAAGTTTCGGCACTGGAACACAACCAGGAGCACAACAGGAGTTTAAGAGACAAAGACCGGAGGGTCTTCAAAGCCAGTTCGCTGATGATGTGGTTATTGATCCATAATCCATACCTGCAGAGAACCGAGACAGTTTAGAAAATCTCCAAGAACACTACTTGGCGGCAAAGTTTGATGCAAGTGCTAATACAGTAGACAGAGGCGCGGTGGGCCCTGTACCACCACTTCCACCATGAGAGCTCTTGTTTGGAACTGTCGAGGCTTGCGACGGCGCCTGACAGTTCGACGCCTACGAGAGTTGAACCGCACTCACTCTCCGGACCTGCTGTTCCTAATAGAAACCAAAAAACTAGATGCTTATGTTAAGGACATTTCGATTTCTCTTGGCTTCATTAATATTTCTTTAGTTTCTCTCGTTGGTCTTTGTGGTGGATTGGTTGTACGTTGGAAAGATGATATTCGGGTCTCTTGTATCTCTAACGATGCACGACTTGTATACCTTTTAATTAAATATCAATCATTTTCTTTCTACTTGTCATGTGTCTATGGACATCCAAATCATTCTCTAAGAAACCATTTATGGGAAAAACTCCAAAGAATAGCCTAGACTCGAAATGGTCCTTGGATGATGTGTTGGGATTTTAACGAGATATTAGACCATAGTGAAAATTGTGGAGGTAGATTGAGACCTGAAAGCAGTTTCCAGGATTTCCGCCAAATGTATAATGTCTGTGGTATGACTGACTTACAATACACGATTGATCGCTTCTCTTGGGCTAGGAAATGAAAACAGGAAGTTGTTGAATGCTGCCTGGACAGGGCTCTTGCAAACAATGAGTGGTTGAGTATGTTCCCAGCTTCAGAGAATCAATATTTGGAACTTCCAGAGTCTGATCATAGACCCATGCTTATCTCCATTGCTTACGAACCAATCCAACGACGGAGACAATTTCGCTATGATAAAAGGCTAACCTCTCAAGAGGGCTTTGACGATATGATCTTCGATAACCTACAACAGCATGGTAATGTTGAGCGCAATTTTAAAGAAACTTTAACAGCTTGTCGAAGGAAGATCATCAATTGGAAACGAGAACACAAACTTAATGCGGCAGAGAGGATTAGAGAAACCCGAATGGAGCTTGAGAGGGTTGTGGGAACCGAAATTCTCACTGTCAATGATATGTGGTTCACGGATTATGTAGCCAAAGATCAACAGATCAAGATAGCGAATTAGCGAATTGGTTAGTAAGAAATACGAAATTTATCTGCGAGATAAGATCAAATAAGACAGCGTGAGTAAAACGTATGAACGAACAGTATGCGAGACTTAGGTAAACGATATTCGAATTACGAAATGAGACAAGTTAACAATGAAAATAGATTGATACGAAACAGATTGCGAAGTGATATGAAATTAAAGGTGAAAACAGAATAGGATTTATAAAACAAAGCGAATATGAGAACGGATCTAAAGTATGCGAAAAGAGTAAAGGAAGAACGAATCGACAGACACAGTTAACAAAGAAGTTAATGGATCTTATTCGAGTTTCATGATCGGAGCGTGCGCAACCGGTGTTAAGCCGTGGCCGCTAGAACTGTTGGCGACGATTATCTAGAACTAAGACGCAGACTCGTAACCTAGTTGAGACGCAGCTCGCTAATGAAAAACGAAACAAGAACCCTAGTTTTTTTAAGTGTTTTGTGGTGACGAAAAGCTCTGTGAATGAATGAATCTCTCCTTCGTCTCTTTGACTTCGTATCCTTTATATAGATCCTCGTGGACTGGCCCGATTTCCTTCTCCGTCCTGATTCGTGCATATCTTCTTGCGGGAATATTCCTTTTTTCCTGATTCTCCCAAATCTTTTCGAGATCATTCCTTATCTT
>OVAN01003104.1:0-30420 GCA_900406275.1 Anastatica hierochuntica
GGTCTATCGGATTGTGTAAAAGAGGAGCGTTGAGGTTATCTGATACAAAACTGGAAGACAACGGAAGCTCAAAAAAAACGAAATTTTTTCCTTTAGTATCATATGTTTAGGGGGCCTTTTTTTGCATATCGCCCAAGGGCTTCTAAAATGTTTGGGTCGGGGCTGGTAAGGATCTGCGAGTAAAGGACGGCAGTATGTTTTATGGGCACAAGCGCCATCACTCAACATGGTCGAAGCCTTTATATTCCACTGCTTCGGAAACCCGTCGAGATCAAGGATCACTAGTGCAGAAGCTGGTTGAAGCGCCAACTCTTGATAAAGGCAAGAGAGTTGCAGTGTTTGTTGATGAGGAAAATGGGAGTACAAAGGCGATCATGGATGAGAATAACGTTGACAATGATGATCTTCTCATTGAGGAGGGGGAGATGGTTAATGAGACGCCGCTAGGAGAAGAAGCTGATGGTTCGGACTTACCGGCGGCAGATGATGATGCGTTAGATGGTTTTGAACAGGAGCTAGAGGATGAGCTGTGGACGAATGCAAACGTCGATGAACCACAGTCTGGTGCGGTTGAGGATGTGTCCAAAAACGCTATGGTAGCGGCGGGCACCACATGTTCTACACCTCCAATGGCTACTGAAGGTAAAACAAATTCTGGTTTTATTGCTAAACCGGATATTGATGGCATTGGTGATGGTTTATGTGGTATTGATTTGAACAACAGGAAATCTAATATTCCTAAGTGTAGTAAAACCCCCGGAAAAATTAAGGGAATCAGTTTTAGGAAGTTGAATATGATGCAGCTGGTTTCGCCGAGAAAATGTAGGGATGTTACGGGTAAAGTTATTAAGGATTCAAAGGTTCATAAATCGTTGGTTTATCATGGTACAGGAACTAAGCTATCGGGAGGCGCGACTAAGGGCAATACACAAGGCACGTTGCCTCCCACGACATCTAAGAAAGGAATGGTGGCTCTTCCGAAACCATCGGCTCGGCCGTGAAGATCATGAGCTGGAACTGTCAAGGTCTGGGCGGGGATTTGACAGCAGACACTTTGAGGGATTTAAGGAAAAAATTTCGACCTGATATTATTTTCTTATCTGAGACAAAACAATCTTTCTTTTGTTTACATAAATTTAGAGTTGAGTTTGGTTTTAATCATTTGTATACCGTGGATCCTATTGGTCTAAGCGGCGGACCTGCTATCCTTTATAATAATGAAATAAATTTGGATGTTCTATATTCCAGTAATTGTAGTATAGATGTCACTGCTTCGTTTTATGGAATAAAAGCATCAATCTCATTTGTCTATGGTGACCCAGTCGCTGCAAATAGGGTTTCGGTTTGGGATACACTAATGGATATAGGATCGAGTAGATCGACCGCTTTGTTGATCATAGGTGATCTTAACGAATTAACCGGAAACCATGAGAAGAAAGGGGGCAAAATGAGAGTTGCATCATCTTTTATTACCTTTAACTAGATGCTCAGTCATTGCGGGATGACAGAAATCTCTTGTGCAGGGGATCAATTATCATGGCAAGGTACTCGAAATAACCAAAAAGTACGATGTAAGCTAGATAGTGTGGTGGGAAATGAGGAATGGCATTATACCTTTGGTCATTCAAAGGTGGAATACCTTGCACGGATTGGGTCAGATCATAGGCCAATTCTGCTAAAATCCAATTACAAGGCGGAGAAATATTATAAAAATTTCCGTTTTGATAAGAGATGGATTGGGAAGGAGGGTTTCACGGAGGCTATTGAGTGTGGTTGGCAGCGTACTCGAAATTCTAGGATACCAGTTTTGTGGATAAAATACGCAACTGTCGGAATTCAATTTCTTGGTGGCGACATAACAACATTCCTCCAGGAAAGGGGACGATTGATTCACTGAAGGAAAAATTGGAGGAAGCGCAGAATGATGACGCGGTATCTCCGGAAGAAGTTGTAGATATCAAAAGGAAACTGCAAGATGCCTATAAGGATGAAGAGATATACTGGGAACAAAAGAGTAGGAATTTATGGCTAAAAGAGGGCGAGGAACCGAATCTCGGGTTTATTTAATTCACGAGGGGACTGGGAGGAACGACCGGAAGGAATGTAGGATATAGCGGCATACTATTTTACAGAGTTTTTTACAACTATCGGGCCGGGCGATTTTACTCAGGCTCTCGAAAATATTGATCCAGTTATTACCGATAACATGAATCGAGCATTGATGAGGGATGTAACGGGAAATGAAGTAAAGGTAGCGCTTTTTACTATGCACCCTGAGAAAGCCCATGGACCTGATGGGATGACAGCATTGTTTTTCCAATGATATTGGGGGATTATGAAGGGCGATTTAGTCGGTCTGGGTAGGGATTTCTTTAGATCTGGAAAGTTTGATGCTCGGCTAAATGAGACTAATATTTGTCTCATACCCAAGACGAGTCAAATTAAACGGATGTCAGAACTTAGGCCTATTAGCCTCTGCAACGTGGCTTATAAGATTATTTCTAAACTCCTATGCTTGCGGTTGAAAAAAATATTACCCTGTATCATCTCGAAAACGCAGTCGGCTTTTGTCTCTGGAAGATTAATCACGGATAATATCTTAATTGCACAGGAAATGTTCCACGGCTTGCGTACGAATAAAAAATGTCGCTATGAGTTTATGGTCATTAAGACGGATATGAGTAAAGCATACGACAGGATCAAATGGTCCTTCCTGGAGGCAGTCCTGAATAAGTTAGGCAAAGGTGGATATCTTGGCTAATGTGATGCATCCAATCAGTTTCTTACAAGATTATTTTTAATGGTCGACCAACGGGGAATATAGTCCCCCAGAGAGGGTTGAGGCAAGGGGATCCTCTCTCACCGTATCTCTTTATTATTTGTACGGAAGTCCTGATTGCGAATGTTAAACGAAAGGAAAGAGATAGAGATATCACGGGAGTCAAGATCGCCCATCATAGCCCGGCTATATCGCACCTCCTTTTCGCAGATGATAGTCTTTTCTTCTGTAAGGCAGATGGTTCACAATGCCAATCTATTTTAGACGTTTTACGTGTTTATGGGCATGCTTCAGGGCAAGTTATCAATTTTGATAAATCATCGGTGATGTTTGGAAAAAACGTTTCGGAGCAGACAAAGGTAGCGTTGAAGACGCGGTTAGGCATTTCAAAGGAGGGAGGGATGGGCACATATCTTGGAATCCCTGAGAGTTTGGGGGGATCCAAGAGTCAGATCTTTAATTTTTTCAGAGAACGATTAGGTGACCGAGTGAATGGTTGGTCCTCCAAGTTCTTATCTAAGGGGGGCAAAGAGATCCTGATCAAATCAGTTGCTCTTCCGCTACCCAATTATGTCATGTCATGTTTTAAGCTTCCCCAAGTGTTAACAAATAAGTTAACTAGCGCGATTTCTAAATTCTGGTGGAGCTCCAATGGATGTAACCGCGGTTTCCATTGGGTTGCATGAGACAAATTATGTATACCAAAAGAGAATGGAGGCCTAGGCTTCAAATCTCTTGAGGATTTCAATACAGCCTTATTGGCTAAACAATTATGGAGGTTAATTCAATTCCCTGGATCACTGGTGGCTCGGGTTTTACGTGGTCGATATTTCAGGAAGGTTCACCCTTTAAACGCAAGGAAGCCCCATTCACCCTCTTTCGGTTGGAAGAGTATTTTTTAGCTCAGCATCTGCTTAAGCAAGGCATTAGGATTCGTATAGGTTTTGGGATAAACACATCGGTTTGGCACGATCCGTGGATTCCGGATGACATTCCGCGGCCCGCAAGAGGTCGGGGTAGCTTGTGTTATCCTAGGCTAACGGTCCATCAATTGGTAGACCCACAAACGCAAGATTGGCATGTGCCACTTCTACAGGAATTTTTCAATCCTGAGGATATTATTTTAATTAGGGGTATACACCCGAGCCGCAACATTACATATGATGATGTGGTTTGGCACTTTACCAAGTCGGGACAGTATACTGTTAAGTCAGGCTATAAACTCCTTAACGCTCAGGAGATATCTCGGATCAATAATAATGGTTGGGGACCAGGCTTAGAAGCTTTGAAAGCTTTCACTTGGAAAGTCAATTGTCCTTTGAAGATCCAACATCTTCTTTGGCAAATTATAACAAGAAGTCTGGCGGTAACTAGCGAACTAGTTCAAAGGGGGGGTTCTTTGTGACACAATTTGTAAAAGTTGTGGGTCCAGTGAGGAAACAATTAATCATATCTTTTTTGAATGCGCCTCGATCCAGCATATTTGGGATCTATACAAGGATCACACACGAGAGAAGGTTTTTCCTTCTACTGCACTTTATACTAATATGGCCTATCTTTTTTGGCAGAACCCTTTGCGGACTCAGGATAGCGATCGTCCTGATCTCTTCCCATGGATACTTTGGTTGACTTGGAAAGCCCGAAATAAAAAGGTCTTCCAAGGAGTACAATTGGAGGTGGAGGAGATACTCCGCTCTGCAGAGACAGATGTTATAGCTTGGAGTGAAGCTCAAATCGCTCTCTCTTCGGATGAGGGTAGTCTTCGTAGCGAACCGAGCAGTCCGGTTGGTTTGCTCTGTAGGATAGACGGATCATGGAAACAATCGGACCCTAACTCAGGCCTTGGTTGGTTCTGTACTAATCAAGACGGGGAGGTAATTTTGATGGGGGTGAAATGTCAACGCCGGAGCCTTTCACCTCTTCATGCGGAGTTCGAAGCTTTGTTATGGGCGATGACAGAAATTCACGATCGCAGAATCGAGTGCTAGTGTTCCAGACAGATTGTGCGGAGCTTATTAGTATCACCCATCACCCAGAGGATTGGCCAGCATTTCATACATTACTTCAAGATTACCTGCATTTACGCGGATTTTTCACTGATTTATCGCTGACGCATGTTCCACGGACGGCAAACACGCAAGCGGATAATCTGGCGCGAAGATCTCGTTTTTTTTCTAAATAAATTTATTTTTGTAGACACAATTCGTCTGATCTGGCTCTCCATCGAGAGTTAGTTATTTAATGTGTGGTTGAAAAAAAAAATTTAGGAGAATAATTTTATAAGATATGATTTAGAAAAGGTGTATATCACACGTAAATAAAAGTTAACATGTTTCTGTTTTAATATTATTGATTATCGGTAAGTGAAACGACGCGTATTGAGTGCGATTGTTTTGGCGATTTTCGATTGTGTTTTCCGGCCTTGTTTTTCTCTTTCCTGTGGCGGACTCGCCATATTAGCGGTTGAGAGAGATTTTCCTCATCGTGGGGTGGCGGTTTCCGTTTATCAAGCACGATTTGAGAGCAGTTTACCCACGATGTCTATTCCATGGACTCGTAAAGGAGTGGGGGATCTCTCTTCCCCATTTAAAGATCCTTTCATTCAAACCATTCTTCTCAAGATATTACAAAGCTTTCATCCTTCCTCTTCTTTGTTTCCGTTCTCCCAAAACTCCGACACTATGGCTCAAGATCCCCGGCGTCAGATTGATGAACTCGAGTTGGGTATTGACGATGAGCCGTTGGTGCTCCCACCGGAGGCGGTGATGCAAGCGGCGGGCGAGAACCGCTTTGTTCTAATAGGGCGGCCTTTGATGCCTAGGAGGCAAAATATCAGAACGATCATCGCTCATCTCCCCAGGCTGTGGGGTCTCGCCGGAATTGTTTACGGCCGGATACTGGATGGGCGGTGCTTCCAGTTTATTTTCCCCTCTAAAGAGTCGATGAATGCGATACTCAGGCGTGGCCCGTGGTCTTTTGCTGATAGAATGTTGATCATGGAGCGTTGGTACCCTTTACTCAATCCTTTTGAGTTGAATTGCATTCCGTTTCGGATTCAGATCCGTGGGATCCCTCTTCAATTTCTTAACAGAGAGGTGATTTCACTAATAGGAAGAGCGATCGGGCAGTTGTTACAAATCGATTATGACCCCATCGTTGCGATCCGTGTGGAGTTTGTGCGAGTATTGATTGACTGGGATGTTCGCCACCCACTCCGATTCCGGCGTTACTTCCAGTTCCTACCCGGTGTCAACACTCTTCTTCACTTAACTTACGAAAGACTCTGCGGCGTGTGTGTGTAGTGTGGTATGCTTACACACGATTCGGGAGCCTGCCTTCTCCCTAATGGTCCTCCTCCTTCGGATGATGACGATGACGATGACAATGATGATCATAATCAGAACGGGTTTGGTGGTGCTCATCTTCTGCGTGGACATATGGCTGCTCCGATGATGCCTCGGGCTCACCTCTGGCTGCCTAACGGGTTTCTCTATGTGCGGCCACCAGCCATTGGACCACCCTTGGATGCTATGCCGCTGGCCTTAATCGAACCTGCTACGCCGGCTGTGGAACCTGCTCTGGTCATTCACTCACAGCCGAACAGCCCGAGTAATGAAGGTAATATTGATGATGTTGATGATATGGATGTTGAAGAGGGCTTGGATAGCCGTAAAAGGAAGCTTGAGGTTGGAGAGTCATCGATGGGACAACGGAAGAAACAGAATGTTGAACTGGGAGAGAGTAGTGGTACTGCCTGTGACGATGCTGATGATAATGGTATGGTGGAGCCGAATCCACCCAAAGAGCCATGAGTTCACTTGTTTGGAACTGTCAAGGCTTAGGCATAGCCTTGACGGTTCGACGGCTAAAGGATTTGGTTCGTACCAATATCCCGGATATTTTATTCCTATTCGAGACAAAGCAAAATGATGATAGTATTCGTGATCTCGCCTGCGATCTCGGCTACGATTGCTACTTCACCGAACCTCCGCGTGGCCGAAGCGGGGAGTTGCTTTGTTATGGAAAAATGCTACTTGTATTTATGTTTTGTTTTCATCTCCAAAATTAATCCATTGTACTGTTGATTTAAATGAAGTCTCTTTTGTTTATTCCTTCGTCTATGGCTTTCCTCAAGCAAGTTTACGACATCAATTATGGGAGCGATTAGAACGGCTTTCGACTCAGCAAACGGGTCCATGGATTTTAGCCGGCGATTTTAATGAAATTCTTAGTAACGAGGAAAAACTAGGAGGGCCGGCTCGACCAGAGTGTAGCTTTACCGATTTTCGGCGAATGATCGCGGTTTGTGACCTCCATTATTTGAGTAGTGTGGGAGATCGGTTTACATGGACGGGTAAACGACACTCTCACGATGTACGTTGTTTTTTAGATAAGGCTCTCGCAAATTCTGAATGGTTGCAGACCTTTCCTTTTGCATTGCTGGAATTTTTACCTTTTGAAGGTTCTGATCATAGACCACTTCTCATCACTCTTGCGTCTTCTTCCTCCTCTAAAAAGGCCAATTTCGGTATGATGACAAGCTAGTGCAGTGTGAAAATTTTAAGAAGACGGTTCTTGATAATTGGGAAGGCGGACAGGGGAGCTCGTGGTCTTTCGACTCCAAGCTGGCCAAAGCGCGGCGTACCATTACTAATTTCAAACGGAAGTATAAACCTAATGCGGCTAACCAAATCAATCATTTAAAAGGTCAACTTGATCGTGCTTATTCTGATAGCAAAATTTCAACCGCGAAGAGACGGGATATCCAGCAACAATTATGTCAAGCTTACAAGGATGAGGAACATTACTGGCAGCTTAAAAGTCGAAACCGTTGGCTCACTCTTGGAGATTGTAATACTAAGTATTTTTATCTCCAAACCAAAGGGAGGAGGGCCAAGAACCGTATTCTTGCCACTGAGGATGATGATGGGCGAATACATCGGGGGGATGATGCTATTGGTAAAGTGGCGAATAATTACTTTTCCTCGTTGTTTATAGCGGGTGCAATACCATCTGGTGCTATGGCTAAGGCTTTTGAAGGGTTTACGACTCGGGTTACGCCAGATATGAATAATCAACTGACTGCTGTGGTTTCAGAAAAGGAAATTCAGGATGCTATTTTCAGTATTGGGTCCATAAAAGCACCAGGTCCGGATGGGTTCTCGGCAGCGTTCTTTCAGCAATTCTGGACGGATCTGAAGGAAGATATAGTTCACGAGGTCCAAGAATTCTTTCGAACCGGGACTATGCCTAGCCAACGCAATCATACGAATATTTGCTTGATCCCTAAAACGAACCTGCCCTTGAAGATGTCCGACTTTCGCCCTATATCTCTTTGCAATGTTAGCTACAAAATAGTGTCCAAAATTCTGGTCAACCGACTCAAGGTTCACCTTCCGTCCTTAATCTCGGAGAACCAAGTGGCTTTCGTTCGTGATAGAAATATAATGGATAATGTGATCATTGCACACGAAGTTCTTTATTCCTTGAAGTCTCGGAAACGTTGGGCAAAATCCTATATGGCTATTAAAACGGACATTACCAAGGCCTATGACCGACTTGAATGGGCTTTCTTACGTCGCACTTTGGAGGCTATGGGGTTTTCGACCCAGTGGATCCAATGGGTGATGTCCTGTGTCGAAACGGTATCTTTCTCGGTTCTTATCAATGGATCCCCTCATGGTGTGATACATCCTCAACGTGGCATTCGACAAGGAGACCCTCTGTCGCCCTATCTATTCATACTTTGCGCTGAAATTCTTACACACATGCTCGATACCGGAGCTGCCCGGAACAAACTCAAAGGTATTAAGCTAAGTAATAAGGGGTCTACGATCCATAATCTTATGTTTGCAGATGATGTCCTATTTTTCTGTCATGCTCATCCAAGATCCTGTAAAACCATCATGGATACGTTGCGACTATATGAACAAGTCTCGGGTCAATCTGTCAATCTCAATAAATCGGCCATCACCTTTGGTTCGAAAATACAAGATCGTATCAAAACTAAAATACGTCATATTCTTAATATCCATAATGATGGGGGTAACGGGAAATATTTGGGTCTTCCGGAACAAGTGGGTCGAAAAAAGAAAGATATATTCAAATATATCGTAGAGAAGGTGCATCAACGAACAAGTAAATGGACAACAAAGTTTCTATCTGAGGCAGGTAAGGAAATTCTGGTTAAGACGGTTGCTTTGGCTATGCCTGTCTACACTATGAATTGTTTCAAAATTCCGAAAGGTATTTGTGATGAAATCGAAGGCGCTTTGGCAAATTTTTGGTGGAGTAAAGGCCCGGATAAACAAGGTTTGCATTGGTTTTCATGGAGGCGTTTAAGTCTATCAAAGTTTGAAGGAGGTCTGGGTTTCCGAAATCTGGAGAAATTTAATCTAGCAATGCTAGGGAAACAAATTTGGAGATTTTTACATAATCCACACAGTTTGGTTGCCCGACTCCTGAGAGCCAGATATCATGCGGATACGACAATACTAAAAGCGGGACTCGGCTCAAAACCTTCCTTTGTCTGGAAATCTCTCCTGGAAGGACGCGATCTTGTTAAACAAGGCATGCGTGTGTTGATTGGGAATGGTGTGAATACTTCGGTTTGGGAAGATAATTGGTTACCGGTCAACCCACCAAGACCCGCCCGACCAAAACCGGGGAGGACAACTTCGATTACCCGGGTTAGTGAGCTTCTTCTACCTGGGCACAATAGCTGGGACCTGGGTAAGCTATCTACGTTTATTGATGAGGGCGATGTTGATATAATTCGATCGATACGGTTGAGTACTTTTCCAGACAGCGATCTGGCGGGTTGGGCCTTCACTGATGATGGGGTTTATACGGTTAAATCCGCCTACAGATTTGCTTCTCGAATTGATCCAGAACATGTTCTACCGATACCGGGTACCATTGAGTTAAAAAGGAAAATATGGTCCAGCTCAGTTGCTCCCAAATTGAAGCATTTTCTATGGCGGATGATATCTGAATCGATGCCAGTGGGTTCAGTACTGCGGTCCCGACATATGTCCCGGGATACAATTTGTAAACGGTGTTGGCAAGCTGAGGAGACTTTGGACCATCTATTTTTCAATTGCGCGTATGTGAAGGCTATTTGGCGAGGAGTCCATGTACTTAACCCTAATATTGCAGATACGAGCGTAAGTTTTGAGGGGAAAATTAATGCTCTCATCTGCGATGTTTGTGATAAGGATATTCCTAGTTTTGCCCGTCATCTGCCTATCTGGATCCTGTGGCGTATTTGGAAGAGTAGAAATCTCTTGGTATACCAAAAAAAGGGTAGCCAATGGAATGACGATCTGCAATCAGCCATCCACGATACGAAGGAGATTCTGGATAATTCAGCCTCAGTAAATGCGGCGCGATCCCAGCATCGTCATAAAAGCGTTTGGAGTGCTCCGGGTAACGGGTTCTTCAAATGTAATTATGATGCAGGTTTGTCTCACCATCAAATCGGAACGGCCGGATGGATAGTAAGGGATTCGGAAGGTACCTATATTGTGTCTGGTCACGCAAAAGGTTTTATATGTGATGATCCCTTAGAAGCGGAATTCCAAGCTTTGCTCTTCTCTCTTCAACAGCTTTGGTGTAAAGGCTTTCGAAGAGTTGTTTTGGAAGGAGATAACAAGCAGGTCGTCAATATCTTAAATGGGTCGAAACGTTGCTTTCCTTTCCATAATCTTATTCGTGATATTAAAATGTGGCGGGCGAAATTTGACGATATCAACTTCGAATGGGTCCATCGGGAGGCAAATAAAGCAGCGGATGTGTTAGCTAAATTACCTTTTCCCGTTTCTTGTTCCTTTGAAGTTTTTCCTTCTGCTCCCATTTGTCTAACGCGGTATTTATCTGGCGCATGACGTAGATAATTGTCACCATTGTCGACAAAAAAAAAAAAAATAGTATTGATTATCGGTGTATATTAAACTTCTATATATTATATAAAAATGGTTAAATCTAAGTTTGGTCCAAACAAAACGTAACTAAGCTGAAAAAAATATCATTATAACATTTAATGATTTAAATGTGACAAATCAAATATAAAATGTGTTGAAAACTAAATGAATAATAAATTATGTTGTTGGTAATTAAAAAAGAAAAGAAATAAAAATAAAATATCCCCCACCGCTTTTCAATGAATCTTCCGTCACCATTGTTGTCATCTTCCTCTCTTCTCTTCTCTCTCTCTCGTGAATCTCTTCAAAAACTTCGCTTCTCTCTCTCTCTCTTTCCCTCAGAAGGAGACACGATTTATCCAATTTCTCTTTATCATTCCTCGTGTGATTACCACTTTTCTACAACCTTCTCAACTTTCTCTCCATTAGATTCTGATTCTCTTACGGCATCATCTTCACACGCCATTTTCTTCTGCATGCGTCTTGTTTCTCTCTGACGCCTTCCTCTATACTCTTTTTGTAACTGTTTCGTTTAACGCTTCGAAAAATGGCGATTCTGGATTCTGGTGGCGTTACTATGACGACGGAGAACGGTGGTGGAGATTTTGTGGATCTCGATAGGCTTCGTCGGCGGAAATCGATACCGGATTCAAACGGACTTCTCTCTGATTCTGCATCTCGTACCGATAATTCCCCTTCTGATGATGCTGGAGCTCCGGCTGACGACGTGAGGGATCGGAGTAATTCCGTTAACGACGAAGCTCAAGGAACGGAGAATTTAGCCGGAGATAACGGCGGTGATGTCGAAATTAGGGAAAACGGTGGCGGAGGAGACGGAAGAGGTAACGCCGATACAAGGTACACGTATCGACCTTCGGTTCCAGCTCATCGGAGGGTGAGGGAGAGTCCACTAAGCTCTGACGCAATCTTCAAACAAGTAAATTCTTTAGAATCTCAGAATGTGGATGCATGATCATAATTGAGTTCATATCTCAACTTCTTGTTCTTGCTTTTAGAGATTGATACTTTTTTGTCATATGTCTTTTGAGTTTGTGATTGTTCTTCTTCTCCATTGCAGAGCCATGCTGGATTGTTCAACCTATGTGTAGTAGTTCTTATTGCTGTAAACAGTAGACTCATCATCGAAAATCTGATGAAGGTTTAGTTTCTTCTTTCAAACACTCAAGAAATGGATTGCTTGAAAACTTTGTGAGAGACCTTACATTTTGTTGTTTTGCTATTATTCATGTAGTATGGTTGGTTAATCAGAAGTGATTTCTGGTTTCGTTCAACATCGGTTCGAGATTGGCCACTTTTCATGTGTTGGTAAAAGAAATGTTACAATCTTCTTATACATATAATGATGAGTTTAGTTGATTCAGTTCTTATTTCTCTCTTCGGTTGCAGCCTCTCCCTTTCGGTCTTTCCTTTGGCTTCCTTTACTGTCGAGAAATTGATACTTCAGAAATGCATATCTGAACCTGTGAGTAAGCTACTCTATAGTCAGTCATTCTTGGATTGTTTATTGAAGACAAATTAGTATCACGACAAACTTATATTTTCTCTCTGATATTGCTGAAGGTTGCCATCATTCTTCATATTATTATCACTTTAACAGAAGTTTTGTATCCAGTTTACGTCACACTAAGGTGAGAATTAAGCTATAGTGTTTTTTATCTCAGCTTGTGAAACTAATTTCAAGTTTAGTTTGCTGACTGAATGGTGTTGAAAATGGACAGGTGTGATTCTGCTTTCTTATCAGGTTCCACATTGATGCTTCTCACTTGCATCGTGTGGCTAAAGTTGGTTTCCTACGCTCATACTAACTACGACATAAGAACCCTAGCCAGTGCAGGTGATAAGGTAAAAGGGAAAAAAGTTTATTAGTTTCTTGCATTGTGTTACTATTTTAACCAGACACTGTCATAAAGTATAGGCTAATCCTGAAGTCTCCTACTACGTTAGCTTGAAGAGTTTGGCATATTTCATGGTTGCTCCCACATTGTGTTATCAGGTTAGTAGGAGGCGACGTGTGATCTGCTAATTGCATCAAGCATTTTTTTACTTGCAAAAGTTTCTTGTCTAAACCTCGTGTCTTTGCTTTTTCCCAGCCGAGCTATCCACGTTCTCCATGTATCCGGAAGGGCTGGGTGGCTCGTCAATTTGCAAAACTGGTCATATTTACTGGATTCATGGGATTTATAATAGAACAAGTGTGTTTTCAATATCTTGCTTTTCATTTCTCCTCGGTGAAAATCATCATTTCTGGGATGTCACCCACTTGACTTCATGTGTTATTGTTACTTCTTTGGCAGTATATAAATCCTATTGTTAGGAACTCAAAGCATCCTTTGAAAGGAGATCTTCTATACGCTATAGAAAGAGTATTGAAGCTTTCAGTTCCAAATTTATATGTGTGGCTCTGCATGTTCTACTGCTTTTTCCACCTTTGGTAAGCCGTGATCCCTTCTCTTTCGACGTACTTTCCAAAGACCAATAGCAGAAAAGGGCTATCTCATCTGGAAATTGATATTTTAAGCTACAGTTTCCAACAAAAAAAGTCTCTTTACATTGTTCTTGCCCACAGGTTAAACATATTGGCAGAGCTTCTCTGCTTCGGGGATCGTGAATTCTACAAAGATTGGTGGAATGCAAAAAGTGTGGGAGATGTGAGTTGTTATTAGTTTTGTCTTACTCGAAAGCATACGATCTTTGTATGTTGTAATGGTTGTTGGATCACTTAACTAACCAAAACTCATGTATTCACTGTCTTCCTTTATCAGTATTGGAGAATGTGGAATATGGTATGGTCCTCTTCCCATCGCCTTCTTTTCTACAGTATACAAAATACAAGAAGATAGCTATGGTAATCTTGTTTCTTTTAACAGCCTGTTCATAAGTGGATGGTTCGACATATATACTTCCCATGCCTGCGCAACAAGATACCAAAGGTGAGTGAGATATATAGTTATTTTCAGTGCTCAAGATTGTTTTTCCGTTCTTTATAACTTTAACCCTTTTTTATTTCTCCAGACACCCGCTGTTATCATTTCTTTCTTAGTCTCTGCAGTCTTTCATGAGGTATATAATACACGTCTGCATTTCTCTGTCTCTAGACAAATGCACATTCTAGTTAAAGAAACGCTAATATTCAAAGCATTGCTCTTACTCAACAATTCAAATTGCGTTTCGACAGCTATGCATCGCAGTGCCTTGTGGTCTCTTCAAGCTATGGGCTTTTATGGGGATTATGTTTCAGGTAAAAACAAAAATCACAAAACTTGTGCTATAGAACGGTCTGCAAATAATGTCACTTTAGTCTCATTTTCTGACCAACCAATGTGTTTTTTGAGTAGGTGCCTTTGGTTTTCATCACAAACTATCTACAAGAAAGGTTTGGCTCAACGGTATGCTCTCAAAACCCGAGAACGAATAACTCTTTTTCTTACAGCCATATTAAATTCGTAAATATTGAAACTTAAAAAGAAGATACGTTATCGGAATGGGATCAATAGGTGGGCAACATGATCTTCTGGTTCATCTTCTGCATATTCGGACAACCAATGTGTGTGCTTCTTTATTACCATGATCTGATGAACCGCAAAGGATCAATGTCATGAAAACAACAGTTCTACAAATGACTTTCTTCGGACAATCTATGGCCTTGTTGAATCTTCCATTTATACACGATGGTTCTGATCCCAAAACAAACATGGTGAAGAACAAAAAAAAAATAGAGTTAGGTGTTTCTGCAAAATTTTGGTGGAGACGAAACACTTTTTGAGTTATACATCACCGTTGTGTCCGTCTCTGGCTGGATCTTGGTCTGTTGTTCTTTTAACCCCATCAAATAAAAAATAGTAGATTTTGAGATATTTGATTTTGTTATGGTGTAAATATCAATAAAAACAGTTGTAATAATTGTTAACCAAAAAAAAAAGTTTTCTTTTGTAGTTTTTTAAGGTTTTACTAATAGTTTTTTTTTGTCGGCAATTCGGATTGCAACGGGCTGATCCGGTGGTTTTTCGATCTGGTGGCCTGCCACACGGGGCAAACTCGCACAAACGCGAGTGTCGGGGTTCGAAACCACGACTCCGGACTTGATGAAGAGGCGTCTTAACACCAGGCTAAGGGCACTCTTCAAGTTTTACTAATAGCCTAAATTGAGTAAAAAGCTTTCTTTTCGTTTAGATTCATTGAATTTTTTAAAAGATGCACAAAATAAGCAATGTAATTGCATGAAGGTGGTATGAAATCAAATAAAGCAGTGGCTGTCCTTTTTTTTTTCAACGTCTTAATAATGTTTGGTCTTCATACAAAACGTCATATAAACCATATGGTATAAAGTTAAAACAGATAGATGAGATTTGTCTGAGTGGCTTCTTAGCGATCCGATCCGCTACTTTATTAGAATGTCTCGGCACCCAAGCAAAAGTTACGTCTTGAAATTTTTTGCTCCAGTCTTGAACTTCCATGAGCAAGTTATATAATCCGAAATGTTGTCGTTCTTTGTTCACCAGCTTGATCAATTTTTGATTATCTCCTTCAAAAATACATTTTCGGTATCCCCAGACTCATACTTGTTGAAGAGATATGATTAAAGTTTGGATTTCTAATTCTAGCGGATTAGTATAATGTTTCCCTTTACTCGTTCCTGCACATAGATATGTACCTTGGTCATCTCTAAGTATCCAACCCGCTTTTGAGTTTCCCTCACCATCTTGAGCTCCATCAAAGTTGCATTTGATATAGTCCGGGCTCGGCGGGCTCCATTGAGAGCTTCTGGGGGGGGGGGGTNGATCGTAGTACGGTGGTTTGTTTGTGAGTAATACACTCCAAAGCGTTTGTCAGTGGCTGTCCATTTTTGTAAAGATTTTGTGGTCTCTTTTTATTTATTTTACATTTTTAATTAAATAACCTTTTTCTAAAGTAAAAAAGAGTTGTCATTTTAGAAAAGAAGTTTTTTTCCTTAAGAAAGGAAACAATTGTTAGAAACAGATCACGTGATGATCAATTAATCAAGGGGAGAGATTGGTCAAAAGCATAGAAATTCAGTTAGCTAATGATGTAGTTAGTGATTGGTTAGTTTCTAGTTACAATCCACCGACTCGGAGACAGCTGCCTTTGACACAGCGCCTCAGCCTCTTATTGGTCTCTAATAGAGGTAAGACATTCCGTTAATTCGGTTCTAAAATTTTAGAACCATATTGAAATTGAGAGGTTTTCGGTTTGGTTCGGCTTGGTTCTGATTCCAGTTCAGTTTCAAATGAAGATGTAACCATTTGGGTATAAATTTTCGGATATTTTTGGATATTTACGGATATTTTCAGATATTTTTCAATATTTTTAAGTATTTTTGATTTTAAATATTTCGATTTTTTCGGTTACCCGAAATAGTTTGGTTTGGTTCGATTCGGTTCCAGTTTTTTCGGTTCTCAAAAATTGGAATAGTTCGGGTATAGTCTTCATTTTTCGATTTCGGTTGTCGATTTTTCGGTTCGACTTTTCGGTTTTGGTTAATTTGTCCATCTCTAGTTTCTAATTAACATAGTAATTATTTTTCGGTTCCCTTCCTGATTAAATTCTAGTATATTTAGGTAATAGTTGAGGGAAAAAAAAATTTAGGTAATATTTTTGATATTTTGGAGTCTTATTTTCATATAAAATTTTTAAGTAATGAATTTAGTAACTATTAAATGAGCAAAGTTGTAAGCTCCTATCAAAAATTAAAATGTGTTAAAGTCTGAAAGTTATTACTTAATTTTCTAATCAAGAAACTACAAAGACATGTCAATCAAACTTAAGTATTGTTTTCTTTTTTGTCTTTTTACAAACTTTTTTCAATAAAAGGTCTTTTATATATTTTTAACAGAAGAACAAAAAGAAAAGTCTTTATAAAAAACAATCTTTTTTTTTGATAAATTATAAAAAGAAATATTTATCAAAAGAAAATCTTTAGTGTTACCAGAAGTTTTTTTTATTAAAATCTTTAGTTTCAAAAGGAAAATATTTCAAAAAAACAATTCTTTATTAAAAGATCTTTTATATACTTTTAACAGAAGAACAAAATAAAAATATTAATCAAAAATAAAACAAAAGAAAATCGATTTTCTCGTCAAAAAATCAATTTTAGTTTGGGAGACTTACAAAAATACACCTTTGTATTGTCTGTTTTTCAAAAATACCCCTGCTTGAAAAAATTTTATTTTTACACCTCCCTTTTAAATGAAAAAAAGACCATTATACCCCTAGACTAAAAGAAACCCTAAACGTTAAACCCTAAACCCTAAGTCATAATTCCTAAACTTTAAACCCTAATCACTAAACCTTAAACCCTAATCACTAAACCTTAAACCCTAAACCCTAAACCCTAAACCCTAATATTTGAGGTGTATATTTGAGAACCATTAAAAGACAGGTGTAAATGTAAAATTTCTTTTCCTTTTAAGCGTATTTCTGTAAATTAATCTTTTAGTTTCCAGTTTTTTTTTGCCGGTACAATTTTAGTTTCCAATTAAAATTTGTTACTTATTACTATTATCATTTCTCTCTGATTTTTTAACTTTTTTTTGGGTCAGAACTCTGATTTTTTTAATCTATATTTTCATAAACAACACTTTCTTAATGAAAAGAAATCAATAAATCAAACACAAGCATATTAAAAATATAGAAAAAAAAATTAGAAGAAAAGATTCTTTCCTTCTCGTAAAAGAAAGAAACATAAAAGCCATTCATCTGACTTTATAGTATTACAAAACCATCTCACAATCACTTCTTTCTTCATCTCTTCTTCCTCTCAAGTTGAAAATGGATGACTTCAGATCCAAATCGTACGGTGATGGAAGAACATCAGAACTTCAACAATACTCAAGTACACACAGAAGATCCAACGGTCCAGATTCATTTGGTGCTAATGGTATGCAAGATCTCAGGTCTTACAGTACTTCCTATACTGATTACCCAAACCCGATATCCGAAGAACCGAACCCGAACCCGAACCCGAAGAAAGGAAGATCATCTTCGTCTTCTTGGGGATTTGTGGATCCAGATTTACAAAGGAAGAAGAGAGTTGTGAGTTATAGAGCTTATACTGTTGAAGGTAAACTTAAAGGTTCTTTGAGGAAAAGCTTCAAATGGATCAAAGATAGATGCAATAAATTACTTAATTAGCCTATTTGTTTAACCAAAGATTAGTACATAATAAACCTTTGCTTTTATATTTCATGTTTTCAATTTATTTAGTTTCAATCTTCTTATTGGTTTATGATAATTAATAAATGTGTAACAATGAATATTTCAATCATCTTTGTTGTTTTGTGTGTGTTTAAATAAAGCTTTGATGATTTTGTTTAGTTTGAAATTGTCTAATTTTTGAAAATATTTTCGATTTCATTTTGTTTGTCGATTGTAACAAAAAAAAAGAGAACCTGAATATGTATTTGTACATTTTCAATAAAAAAAATTCTTAACTAAATCAATATGTACTCTCTCTCTCTGTTCCCATACACATATCTCCCGACCGACATAGAGTGTCTGCGATGTGAATAAGTAGTAAATATCACGTGCTCATATTTGTAGAAACGAATCATGAACTCTAAAGAGTCTTTTCTTTTTCCTTTTCCATATGAAAAGATGATTTTATTAGTATACTGAAATAGTACAAACGAGAAACTAAGCCAGTAAAGGATTACATCTTTATGGAGTCAAAAGTCTGCATAAGTTGGCGAGTCTACAAAAAAAATTTCTAGAGCCATACATCAAAGACAAACTTCCTCTGAAAACATAAAAACAAAGAATTTAAAGGATGAACAAAATAGAACAAATACTATGAAACCGACGAAAGAGCCAAGTGTATTTGATTAGAAGAGTAATGAAGTTGAGCTTCACGAGGCGAAATTATTAGGGTTAGGAAACATAACCGGACTTCATTATATTGCTCCTCTCTGGAAAGTTACGAGAACACCGACGTGCAAAACCAGACCGAAGAAAATGGTGCTATTACTAGCACCATTGAACATAAGCAACAACCAATAGCAAGAAATTATACACACTGCCTTACAGATGAACCAAAATCACCTAGAATTCCATTGTTCATAGCTTGTAGGCAGAGCACACCTCTGACACAAACCATTTCACCCTTAACCAGTTAAGGAGGAATCATCGCCAACGAGATTGCCATTCACACCAGTAGAAAATAGAGCATCAACAAGTACCACAACCTTATACCAACTCTTCAAAACTCCATAGACAAGACAAACCCCAAAAAATAACTAGAGAACTATGATTGTTCATCTTCAGATTCAACAAAACAAACATCATACAAGAAGGAAACCGTACCAATTCAGATTGCAAATCCGAGCAGATCTGAGTTGCGATAGAGCAGAACCGCCGAGAAAATGGATCCCCGTCAAAACCTAAGATCCGACTCAAACCTCACCAACACCACCCGATGCCCGCGCCACCACTCCAGAGAAAACCAAAGAACCGCCGAATCTAGACCACATGCACCGGAAAGTGGCCAAAACATCGATGTTCTCCGACTAACCAACAACGATTTACAAAACGAGGGTCAGCAAGAGAAGGTAAGGGTAGCAACGAAAAAAGAGGTAGTAGAGATCCCTCCACCGCCGGCGAAGGTGCCAAGCGGGGAGGAGGCGATGCCGAATTAAGGTTTCAACAAGGGAAAGAGAGATTTTTGACTCACTTAACTTTAAAGAGTCTAAACCCTTATTCTTTTACGGGTTAATTTAACGTATTATTCAAAAATTTAGTTCAATATAACCATCCAACATACTCTCTATGTTATCTTTTTTTCCTTTCAAAATTTGACCTTTTTATTATTTACCCGATTATAATTTATCATTCCAACCTTTTAAATTGAGGACCCTTTGGTGTTAAATATATTTAATCTATAAAACTATAAGCTATACCAATATTTGATTGATAAGAACGAAAGTGTACCTGATGAATCCATTACAAAGGATTTGAATTAAGGAATGATTCTTCCAAAACAGACCATGAATGACTTTAGTTTTTAGGTGATGGAGATGCATAGAGTTTTTTTATTTTCTATTAGAGTTGCTTTGGGACCATAACCCTCTATTTATAGAGAACTAATTTCTAGTTCGGTCTCTCTTCAAACTAGAAATTACTAAAGGTAATCACACATTAGTTTTCCATAACATTTATTACCATAACCTTTTCTTTATCATAAAGTGACCACTACAAAATAGGCTAATTAATTAATGGCCATAACACATTTAACCTTAACATATTTGACCCCATTTCATGATTCTTACATTAGGAGCTTCACCATACACCCTTTGTTATTAAAAAAACATTTTCTAGTTTTTGGTTTTATTTTTCAAAGATAGTTATTTTAAATTCTCTAAATATTTTTTAATGAATTGAAAGCTTCAAAAAAATCATTAAGATTGACTTTTCTGTACGCCCTGGACTAATACATCTCAATCTTTTTCCATCCATACTTTTCATCTCTTCACTATACACCAGAAATTAACAAAGCCAATAATCTTAGTAAGACTTATGTGTGCTCGAATAGAGTTGGAGACGAAATCGATTGTGTCTGAAGTGGTGGAGAAATGTGTGAGCCCGATCCACTCTTCAAGATTGTAGAGCTGTAAGTTGCAGGGAAAACTCTGATGTGATATTAGAAGACAAGAATTAAGGAAAATAACAACAAGAGTTGGATTGGTTAGGCACAAAAATTCGTTTTCTCATATATGTTGATTGCGAGCTAAATTGGCTTTGCACAAGCATTTGGGTTGCTTATACCTGGGAGAAACAGTTGATGAAACTTCTAGTATAAACTTCTTAAGTGCAGAGAAGTTGCAGAAAATTTATACGAGGAGGCATATGTTGTTTTTTGAGTTTAGCAAAGGGAAACGATTTTGACTTAAGAATGCTTTGAGACCAAGTTGCTATATGAGAGTATTGTGTCCATCTTATGAATTTTGAGGACAAGGTTCTCCATATGAGGTAGATTTGATATAGGAAAACATTATTGACACGTGTGATAAGGAGATTGGTGAAGAGGTAACTGATTGGTGAAAAGATAACTGAGATTAGATACAGAGCATGAACGTTAAAAGGAGATCGACTTCATCTTCTTCAAAAAAACCAATAAAATCATATTTACTTTTGCATCTTCTTCTTCGTCTCGTCTCTGAGGATTTCTCAAGAGATTGTTCATACATCATCAATGTCCTTGAGTTGCTTCTTCTTTCTAAGCTCTTGATAGTGAGAAGTGATTTGTAGTGCATGAACGTTTATTCCAAGATTATAAATGGTATTTGATCCAATAAAGTGATTACGATTTCTCTTTATCACCCTTCGTTGTGATTCTATTTCTCCATGGATATTCAAACCGTCATTGTGCCTGGATGCTCACGTCATCGTCTCCGTCTCCCGCAGATCCTGATGCGACAAGACCAACACCTCCAACTTCTCAGGTTTGTATTTTAAAGTCATCTCAGTCTAAGATCCAAAGAATACCATAAAGGCTTGTGAGTCACTGCCATAAGAAAGTCACCATAATATATGTACTTCCGGCACTTCTCTCTCACTTCGAGTTCATCTTCTCTACTTAATCTGAAGCCATGTTCAAAAGTCTCCGATTTGAGCTTCACATCAACCCTTCTCCTCGACATTTCTTGTACTGTAAGATGCTTCTAAATCCTTAGTCAGTCAAGAAATTTCACCGATCCAAATTCATCTTTGGTAAAGGCTTATGTGTTACACTCCTTGATCTCATCTTGTTGATTTGAACTGCCTCCATCTTAGACTCAGACTTAATTAGGGATTCACGCCTCTCTCTGTCAAACTAACTTTCCTTTTGGTGAACTAGGCATATTTCAATTCAATCGAGAACATTTCCTTCTCAAGGGAGACTTTCTCCAATGGCTTCTCTTCAATCTTAGTAGTATGAAGCTCTTGCCTTTTGTTACAGTTATCTCACAATCACAAAACAGAGAAGTGTAACCAATTGATATTTGTCCAAGATAAACATAATCCACACTCACTCGCCAAGGGTTAAGCAAAAGAAATCAACCTTAGAGCTAAAATAAGAAAACACCATTAGAGAACCTAAGAGAAAAAAGAAGATGATCTAACAAACTCTATTTTCATTGATAATTTTCTAGAATGATATTTCTCTTTTATATATCTTCAGTTCCCAATCTCAACCATCTAACAAACTCCTTTCTATTAGCTTCTGCCATGCGTTTCATTTGCTGCTCCAATCCCCTCCACTCGCATAACTCCAAGTGTCACTCTTATTGCTTATCTTCTAAATGATATAATCTTCGATCCCATATTATCTATATCAAATCCTCCATATTTGAAAAAACCTTGACCTCAAGGTTATGGAGAAGTACTATCTTCTGGTGTTTTGGTAATGAGTAGGTAAAGAGTTTGAGTATTGATCTTAACCCCCCCAATGTGAGCCACTATTGTCTGTACAACAAACTCATCACATTGACTTTGTTTGTCTTCAAGAATAGAACCCCGTTTTAGACTTAAAATTGATATTGATAGGTGCTTCAACAACAAGAGTAGTGACTTAAATATCAAACACATATTCTGGCCAAACAAAGACTATGAGTATCAAACGATTTGTGCATTTCACATTTGAAAACCACACAGTCAAACTCTGGTCATAACAAAGTCATTTCCACCAAGTGTGCCACAAGGTAACTAAACTTTCTGATATTGCAACCACAACACTAACAACTTTTTCAACTTCTGTATGACTTTCAACATTCTGACCCTCCTCATTTTCCCTAACCTTAGCACCTTTCTTTTTCATACAACCAACTTTCTGTTTCTAATGATGACACACTCGAAAGTTTTTGCTTATGTGCTCACTCGCTATCAACAACCAAGCCTTTTGGATTATGAGATTCCAAAGGTGGACTTCCTGTTGCAGATTCTTGAAATTTCTTCCCATGAAACAAACAAAATCAACACCATTGAACATTTTCTTTGACTCCAATGAGTTTTCAAATGTGATCGATTCACTCTCAACTCCCACATATTGGAACTTGACTATTTCCATGCAACTCTACTTTTTAATTGTTTCATTTCTCCACTCATACCTCATCCTTCTATTGCACACCCTGAATCGTCTGCCCATGAGTGTACGTTAAATCTCTTTGAACTGATACCATTGTCCTATCATTCCCTCTTTCTGGAGTTTGTATTCAAAGTATCAAGTTTTGTAACACTTCCTCTTGTGTTTCTTGAAATGCCAATTCTTAAAGAATCTATGATGTAACCATCTCTTTATGTTTGACTTCTATTTTCCCTCCTTTCCATGTTATGCGGTTAAATTTGAGGGCCAATGTTTTTCGAAACACTTTCTTCCTCTTGTTTTTCAATACCTTCCCTCTTTTTTGGCATTTTATCGAGCAACGTGTGTACAAACTTCTTATCACTATCCTCTACATGTTTTTGAGACATCTTCCCTCAACATAAGGGCCTCAAAATAGGTCTTTGTGATCAAACAAATCCACATTCATCTTACTTGAATTGAAATCCTCATAGAAATCTAATTCTTTATTTGAAATCTGAAGGCATGGTTCTAGATCAAAATTATGTACTTGAATCGATCCCACTTGTGGAAATAAATGATTATGACCACCTGAATATGTTTGGATAACTACTGTCTGATATTGTGTTATCCATGTAGCACAATAACTATCCATAACTGCATCCATTTCATCCATCGACCTCTCATCGTGAACTAAAACATGCATCACCATCTCCTTAAATTCACTATCACCTTTATATGAGTATGTTTCAGAAACTTCTTTTGGTGTTAAAATCACTTCTGTTGCAGCCATGAGTTATGGTTATGTTGTAGGAAATCTTTCATACAATCTACCTATTCAAAAGTATTGGCCTAAGTTCTTTTCACGATTTGATCAAATCGCCTTCCCAAGGCTTCATCACAAACTACCATCTCTTTCAACAAAGCTTTAGATCGTGTCTCTATCATTGTTACCGAGGAAAGAATTAGCTTTGATATCTTTGTTATTGTTAACTCACAATCACAAAACAGAGAAGTGTAACTAAGGGATATATGTTCAAGATAAACACAATCCATAGTCACTCGCCAAGGTTTTAGCAAAAGAAACCATCCTAGAGCTAAAATGAGAAAACACCATAAAAGAACCTAAGAGAAAGAAGAAGATGATTTAACAAACTCTATTTTTATCGATAATTTTCCAAAATGATTTTTCTCTTCTATATATCTTCAGTTCCCAATCTCAGCCATCTAACAAACTTCTTCCAATTAGCTTTTGCCACACGTCTCATTTACAGCTCTAATCCCTCCAATCGCATAATTCCACGTGTCACTCTTATTACTTAACTTCTAAATGACATAATCTTTGATCCCATATTTCCTATATCACCTCTCTTCAACATCAAACCCTTGATGCAAATTGTCGGCGTCATAGGAATGCATCACCATCGCAGCTTCAACCTCCATGATCTATGTTCTCCGCAAGCTTTTGTTTATTTGCTCGGACGTAATGAGCCCATAGTGATTTTTCAAGCCAGAGTTAGTGGCTCCTCCTGGGAATTCTCTATCACTGTCGTTTCCTAACCATAATACAACCATAAGATTTCGACTCTCTTAGTTTACGAAAGCAGCAAGTGCAAACTTGTCGTCTCTTGACAGTTTTATTGTTGTCAGGGTAAACGTCTTTGACCAATTAACATCACCTTGCTTCTAATTTCAGAATCAATCTTATGAGATCGTAAATTTGGTTTCACGATTTTTTTTGTACAACTTCTTCAGCGAACCTCACACTTGTTCTTTAGCTGGCTAGAAGATCTAAGGTAACCCACGAACCTTACTCATTTTCTATACTTCTGATTTTCTAAATTTTCAAGAATTATGTGAAACCATTTAACTCCTTTGATTTCACTTTTTCTTCTTTGCAGCTTCTCTTAATGAACATACTGTGTATAACTACTTTGATGATGTTAGGAAACTTCTTTCTCATGCATATGATTCCTTGTTCTCTCTTTGTATAGATTAAATAATCTTTATTCTGAGACTAGTGCAATCATAAATTAGATTTATGATTCATTTGTTATGCAGTTTGCATTCTTTATGTGGCTCCGATGATTCTAGGTAAATCCACCAATCTTGAATCATCTCCATCTGTTTTATCTCATCTGAAATTCTAACTTGATTTCAATCTGATCTCCAGCCATTTAACAAAAACTAACTCTACCTTTTGTTACTTCAGTTCTCTGAGATCAACATCAAATTTTGGAGTTACCTGGAGTTGCTTCTCAAGTTCACATGAAGGTTGGAACTCTTGTTCAGGTACTTCTTCTGCCAATGCTACACTAAGATTCTTGTATTCTGCTTCATCAATTTTGAACATAAATCCAAAAATTGAGTGGTTATCCTCTTTTGCATATTTTGGATTTAAAAAATCTTCAATGCAAAAAACTGAAACCTCCTTGAATCCATTAAGACTATGATTCATCTTACTAGGAGATAGCTTTATGTTCTTCACCACATATTCGTTAAGCATAGGTTCATCTTTAATTAGCTTTTCTCTAGCATTCAAAACATAGGCTGTGAGATCACTATCCTTAGTTCTGGATAGTGGTTGGATCTCATTCCATTTATTGTTTTGTTCTAACAACCAATCACCACCAAGAACTCTGTCTCAGATTCTTCATTGTTGTCTTCAGAATTAATCTCTTACGAATTATCAGATTCAAGTGAAGAAGAGTCTACCTTTCAACTGATGAAACTACTGACTTAATACCATGTGGAGTAGGTTTCTGAATTAAATTTTCACTAAAGACACCTTCGTAGACTTCTTCTTAGGTTTAGAAACATTTTATTCACCCTTTGCAACTGTGCCTAGTAAGTAACAAAAGCCTTCGTGATACTTTCTTGATATCAAATTTTTATTAACTTTTTAAATTGGACTCCAAAGTCACTTCCTATATACAAGAAACCTGATCTCTCTAACATTCTATAGGAAATCAGATTTCCATTCACCTCTGGAATGTATCTTTCATACATGAGTATAACTTTGGTTTCATCTGGATTGTATATTTTGATTTTCACAACTTCTTTTATATTAGCTTGAGTGTCATAACACAGTCTTTCCTTGTGTTTTCAGTACTAATTGTTAACACCAAAGTTCGCCTAAGTTCAGACGTAACATTAGCAAATTATTTCTTTCTTTTAGGACAATCCTAATTCCATCCTCACCACAAATAAAATAACCTTTGCTGTTGCTGTTAAGTCTCTGTCTCAACTTTGGTCTACCTCGAATCGTATACCTAATTGTCCACTGCTTTCCATTCCTGTTATCACCTCTTTGATTCGATATGCCTTTATCCTTAACCTATAAAACTTTTCCTTGTGATTTTGAGAGATTTTTACTTTCAGCCAACTCTCTTTCTTTAGACTTGGCTGCAAAAGTGACTTCATTTTAGGTGTATAGTATCTCTTCCATATTTGAGTCTCTCTAAGGTGATCATATTTCTAAGGCAATGAACTTAACATCAAGATAACTTGAACCTCCTCTGGCACCTCAACTTCTAAGTATCTTAGGTCTGCCGCTAGCTTGAGAATGTCATTAGCATTCTCATATATATTTTTAAAGTCAATCATTTCAAAAGTGTAGAACTTGGGTTGTAGATAGATACGGTTAGACAAAGAATTCGTCGTGTAATTTGTCCAATAGGAAACACATAGCTGCTCCGATTTCACAATGTTAGATCTTTCTCAGAACTTTTTTCCCATATTAATATTCTCAGCTCTTTCATCTTTTCTGAGTTCTCAAGTTTCGTCGGGTCGATTACCGGACTAGGTATGTAAGTCTTGCCAATCCCTTATGTGCTTCCATTTGAGCAGCCTCTAGTTATTTTTTGGCAGCAGATGGTTCCTCAAACAACTTTTTATCTGTTAGCATGTTTTTCAATCTTCAAACTCCAAGTGAGCAAGCATTCAAACCTTCCACCAGGAGAAATCTCATGTACCATCATATCTATCCACTTAAACCGTTGAAGGAGTTTTCATCTGATAACATCAATATTTTACAACTAAGTACTAAAACAACGTTATGCTCTTACAACTAATTAGTTGAAATCAAATAACCCCATCAAGTTTTCTGGCGCCATCCCCGTGGATTTCATTGCTTACAATTTTCAGATTTGAGTTTAGTTTTAAACACTTTCTTTCTTTTCCTTCTTTTTAATTACTATGTTGCAGGACAATCTAGTGCTAAGGATGGATGATGCTATGCATGACCAGCCTGATCTCAATGATGATTAGTAGCTTAACCAACCTCCTCATGAGCACCCACAGCTAGAAGAACGTCACAGACAACCAAATCTACTCGGTCTTGCCCAACCTCTTCAAACTGACAACTATTCTCACCCCTTGGAACTTCTCGACTAACTCATGCTCTTCCAATGTTGAGCCGAACACCAATTCAACTTTCTATCCATCATAATCAAAAGTTTGAATTCAAACCAAAACTCATTTCTTTGATCTCTCAACATCAATTCCACGGTTTTCTTGAAGACAATCAACGGAGTATCCAAAAACAATCTTAGATGCAAGCTTTTCACTTTCTCATTGACAGAAAAAACTCTTCAATGGGTGAAATCGTTGCCATCAAATTCGATCACTACTTATGACTCCTACAAGGGAGTTTTTCTTGTTAGGTTCTTCACGAAGTAGTGAACTACACTTCTATGTAGTAAGATCTTTAATTTCCAGCAAGAACGTATTGAGCATTTCCAAGAAGCAGTGGGACGATTTAAAGATTGTGTAAGAGAATGTTTTCAACACGAATTTTCTGAAGCAAACTTGTCGAGTTTGTTAGAGATTGAGATGATTATGAAGCTTAAAAGACACAAACAAGTTGATCACCGGGTTTCCCGTAAGTACTTCTCTGGATGAGATCTGTCTCCCTCAACTAACTTCACTATTAGTCAAATGTTTAACACAGTAGAACTAATGGCACTCTCTTTTGTGTTTCATGTACAATAACCAATGAGCAAAAGAAGAAGATAGTTTGAATCTTAACACACACAAAACGAAGACTAGTTCTCTCTTTGCGGTTCTCTAGGATTCTCTCTTTCTCTTTGTTTGCTCTCTCTCTTTCTCTTGTACACTCTTCTTTTTGAGATAGTTCTTCCACGTTGAATGCGTTTGTGTATGTAGTCAAATGCCTCATTTTTTCCTTATTGTATTATGATATTGTCATACCTCTATTTTGCTTAGAAAACTCATGTCTACAATAGCAAATATTATGTTGCCTAAATAGATTACTCAACCCAAATAGAAATCGTAATATTATAACAAAATTTAAGTTTTGTTATAACTAAAAATAAAATTCAAAATTGTATTTAATTTTTTTTTATTATTAATATCTTTATTGATTAAGATTTTCTAGAAATCTACGTAGACAACCTAATATTTGTTATTGTCGAATTTTTACAGATGTGAAATCCTAAATTTTCAGTAAGATGACATTTCAATTGTTCATGAAAGATGCGAGCAGATAACCCTTAATTTTACCAACTACTTTCTAAATTTAAAACATTATTTTTTCTTAATATATAAAAAACCATTACTAATTTGTTTTATCTTTTAGTTTTTTCTAATTAAATTCATTCGATAAATTTTTTTTGTCACAAAGAGCTATTCTACTACTCAAGCTTGAGGTGGTGTGGCAAGCCACACCGGAATAGAACAACTCACAAAAGAAAAGATACTCGAGTCCTGTCTCGCAAGTCTAGCTAATAAATCCGTCTTGGACACCCCATCCCGTGGTACATATGAGATCTTGAAACACTGGAAGGCCATCTTCGCCCTCTCAATCTCCTGAAGCTCTGTCGCAAAATCTGGTCATTCCGTCGGATTCGAAAGCATGCGAATAACGTCTTGATTGTCCGTTCCAAACTCCTGGACCTCCGAATGGGCTGGTAAGGTCTGCATTGCCCATAAGAACGCTTCCAACTCTGAATGGAGCGATGATATCCGATGAACCTGATTACGAGCTCCCATCCAAGTGCTCACCCCGTCAGATCGAACAAGGGCCCAACCCATCCCACTGTGATTATCGGACAGCTTCCAGAACCCATCCAATAAGCAGATATCCCTCAAGCATACTGACTTGGGTCCGTGTACTACGATCGTCCGTAATAAGTGTAGGTCCATCCGCATTCGCAGCTGTCCACGCTCGCCACTCCGAAGTAGCAAGGTCTATAATCTCAGCTGCCTCCCTCGTGATCCCGCGAAACAATTGCTCATTTCGAGCCTTCCAGATAAACCAAAGGAGCCACGGATAGGACCCATGCCCCCTCCACCTTTGCTGCCTCAGAACTCCAGAACAAGTAAGCCAAAGAGCTATACAGACTCTGAGCAGGAAATATTCCTGGGGCCCCCAAGGTTGGAACCAAGGACCACACCTGGAGAGCTTTAGGACACTCGAAAAAAGCATGGAAAACAGACTCTTCCAGATCCCCACATCTCGGACAAAGGTCCGCACAATTGATCCCTCGATTGTTTAGGTTATGTGTGACAGCTATGTAGCCAGACACCATCTGCCATATAAGATGACAAATCTTATGCGGTGCGTCAATCTTCCAGGCATAGCTTTTCAGATCATTCAGACTTGGCCCATATGGCGCAATACCGTCCGCTCGTCCACAAAACTCTCGGGCCAGCCGATAACCTGACCGAACTGTATACTGCCCAGACTTAGTATATTGCCAGCAAAAATCATCAACATGAAAAGTCTGTGCGATCGGTAAGCTCCGAATAAGTGGAATATCCTTCGGCACAATGAACTGCTCTAACTTCATCAGATCCCATTGTGAAGAACCCCGATCGATAAAGTCATTCACCACCATCAACGGATGGACAGCAGGAACCCTTGCTCTCGCAGGGCGGGCATGCTTTTTCGGAAGCCACGGTCCTCCCAAGCACTAGTGGTAAGGCCAGAGAAAATCTTTTTCCGCAAACCATGAAGCAAGAGCTCCCTAGATGCTAAGATACTCTGCCACCCATATGAGGGCCTATCTGACTCTGAGACTCGTAGTGGAGTAGAAAACTTGTAGTACCTCCCTTTAAGCACCCGCGCCAATAAAGAGCGTGGAAAGCGATTAAGCCGCCAAAGCTGTTTGGCCAGAAGAGCCAGATTAAACTCATGGAGAGTTCGAAAACCCAACCCGCCTTTCTCCTTGGGATCACACAACTTATCCCATGTCACCCAATGTATACCCCAACGAGGAGGATCAGAACTCCACCAATATCTAGCAATCGCACTAGTAATCTTATAGCAGACATCCAACGGAAGAAGAAAGCCGGACATAACATATGTCGGCAGTGCTAGCGCAACGGCTTTTATCAATATTTCTTTCCCTCCCTTGGACAGCCATTTGGAAGACTACATATTCACCCGACTCTGCAAACGATCTCTAATGAAGGCAAAGACCTTACATTTAGATCCCCTCAAGTCCTCCGGAATACCTAAGTAGGTCCCAAGGCCCCCATCTGTGTGAATACCCAGGATATTCTTCAGATCTTGTCTGACTAAGGGGAAGATCTTCTTTCCAAACATCACCGAGGACTTGTCCAAATTAACTCGTTGTCCTGATGCCTTGCCATACAGCTCCAGGATCTTCATTACCTCCAAACAC